>PGTU02016345.1:0-13100 GCA_002896215.2 Cicer echinospermum | reverse complement strand
TAGTTAGTGTTACATCTCTTATAATAATAACAATAAAAGTATTGGAGGATATTTTCTCATTTGGTTAATGGGTTTTTGAAGGATATCGGTTAGCCTTATTGGAGGAATGTTAGTATTGTCTCATTTAACCGATTATAATTGTTATTTTTTTCATAATGTTATACGTTTTTTAATATATTTAAAATATATACCCCTTATCCCAATTTATTTTATTTTATTCTTTATATAAGAATCTCTTATAGATTTTAAATCTCCTGGTAACAAAAATATATGAATACCTTCATTAGTTCTGATATCCTTAAATTTTTTATTTTGTTTATGAAGTCTTTATTTATTCATAAAAATATTAATTGACATCTACTAGTACTACTTACATATTCATGGCTTAGCACTGTTGTATATTTATACATGAATGTTTGCCTCGTAAAAAATATTTTTGATGTTTACTTGTATATTAATTGTAAAAAATCCCCACATAATTATGCATTGATCATAAAGATTTAAAGTTATTTGATAGAAACAATTAAATATATATATATATATCACATTTTTAATTAAATTTTTAAGAATGTTTATAAGAAAATATTTATCCGTGCATGACACAATTTCTGAAACTAGTATTACTATAAACTAAAAAAGAATTATGAGTTCATTTGAATTTTTCTGATCGGAAAAACATCCAACACTCCAAAATTTTATTAGAAATTTTTTGAAAAAGTTTCGACTATGAATTAATCAAATATAATAGATCAAATCATTTCATTAACATATAATATAACAAATACAGCTAATTATAATTACCCTAATACTTAGACCATCCTCAATGGAGGTCCTATTTTTTACTACTTAAATGAGTACGACATATACACATAAATTATTTATAATTTTTTAATGATAATATTTAACAAATACTAAATTTCTCCAACTTAACACCTTAAAAAAATTATGAAATAAATTCTACTAATAAATTTATATATATCATCTATCAATTATATTTTAATATTAAAATCATATGAGATTTGCAAAAGGATAAAGAGAATGCTTAGTAAAGAATTTGATCTCTCTTACGTACCATCTTTTTTTCCTTCCAGTGGAAGTATCTATATGGTGTCTAACCATTGTGAATGATTTTAGTACCCTATTGTCTAAAACGAGTCTTACAAAAATATTATTATTCCCATTGAAAAATACAATTCCACTCCCAACAAAACACATAAATCATATTTAAATTTGTGTTGAGTTCTTAGTTCATTCTAAGATTGAATAGTGGGTAAAATTCATTCAATTTTTGAAATACGGTAAAATTTACAGATTTCGATAAAAAATAAAATTACCATCAATAAACTCATGAAATGATTTCCATCTTAATTTTATTCAATTTAGAATCACGCAAAAAAAATTAGTAATTGCTAAAAAAAGAATTGAGCTGAAACAACGACAAAAAGAAATAAATAAATTTACTCCATCTAATTTACAAATCACCCCAAAAAATCAGAGTCTATTTTAAATTTTATGGTCGGATAAATTTATCTTATCTCCCAAAAATAAAATTTTGTTTCAAAACTTTAGACGGAAATTTTATTACTGCATAACAAAATTATTTTCAATAAAATAATTTTATTTTGAATAAAAAACATATCACGGCAATGCAATCTAAGACCGGAAGAATTAACTTATAATAAAAATACAAACATAGGAAAACAACATGCTATAAAAATATATGGTAAGACACATGCTTTACAGGAGATGTTTATAATATTTCTAAACATATAAGTCTACAAAAAAGTTCAAATGATACACATGTTTATTTAATAGTAGGAACTAAAATTACTTATGAAAAAAATTGACAAGATTAAAAGTCAAAGAAAATTGTCACAATGTCTAAAAAAAAATTAAAACAATATAATATATTTATTTATCACGTCGTTCTTTCTGTTTTCTTTAAATCAAATATATATTAAAATATAAATTTAACTTTCTACTAATTTTTCTTTCAAAATTTAACTCGCAAACAGATCTTAAATGTAATTTTACTTTCAAGCTATTTTATAATTTTTTCACAAAATGATAAATTTAAGTTTGTATGTTATGTAAAGGAAATTTTGGCAATGATCACATTTTAACTTTTATAGCAATTCTGAAAAACAATAATATAACAAGTAGCCCTTCGTATATAACATTGGCCAATTTTGTGTAAAACATATAAAAATATTAATAATAGAACCTCAAACCAAATACAAATATTAATAATAGAACCAAGGTTGCAAGAAAAGGAAACATGCACAACAAGAAATCAAACTGAGCGAAAACTGAAGAGCACTGAACATTGGAAAGAGATTAAACCTTTATTGCACAAGAGTGTGAAATCGTAAGAAACGATAGTCGAAGCATAGGAGAAATTGGGTGACTAAGCAGTGTAGAGTTCGTGCAAAAAACTAAAAAATTAATGAAGGAGAAGTGGTAAAAAAATATTGTTATCTTAGATATGGTTAATTGATATTCTTAGTTCTTACCCATAGTCATTGTACCTAAATGCCAATGGTTTTTTAGTGAGATGTTTATAATGATCAAAATAATGTCTTCAAAAAATCATTTAGATGTACATGAGTTAATAAACAAATAGAATAAAAAATTTAATTAAAATATTGTAAAGACAAAAATTCAAAAAGAATTTTAATAGAAATTAAAAGTAATTTTTTTAAAAAGTTTTACAAAGATTAAAAGATTAGATTTGATATTAATAGTATTTTAGATGAAAATTAAATGTGTATCTATAACAACAAATATGAAAAATTCTACTGTGTGAACGGTAGATTAACACTTAAAAGTTACAAAGAACTCTAAAACACAATATAATTAGAAAACCTTTTAATATTTTTGCCTTAATAAGAAAACACGTTTAAAAGCCTTTATTAAGAAAACTGATATGAATTTTGTCCAATTGTTTGACTTGATGCGTACTACCATTTTTCTATATCAAAACTAATATACCATTTTTTTATATCAAAACTAATTAAATATATTAAGCATTAAGCATATATATGAAATATAATTAGTGTATATTCTACACCTAATACTTTCATAATGGAAAATTGGAAATGTCTAAAAGCTTATTTATGTTTATATATATTACTCATAAGTCTTTTCCACAACTTGCATATAATTTTTTGAATGAAGATGAAGCCTATGGTTGTATGACGGTATTTCCTACTCAATGATTAATATAAAGATGATTTAGAGTCGATATATTCTTTCATTTTATTTCATAAATTTATGTAAGTCTTTTGTTATGGACATAAACTCTTAGAACTTCTATTATTATGTTATATGCTTTTTGAATTGACTTGCATATTTTATTTTATTTTATATTTATCTTTTTCTTCTCAAGATTTTTTTTTATTTTACATATGAGTATTATTTTACATTTATCTTTGACAGACAATATTTATATAAGATTATTATATAGTTTGGGTATCTTCTAGAATTTCACCTAAATAATATTAACACAAATAAGTAAGTACATGTGACATGATTTGAGAAGGATTTAATTTAAAAATATTAAAATTTGTCAATTGAACTATAATTTAAGGATGTCTTCTACAAACTTTTATAAGTATATTTATAGTCTTAAGAAATATTTTTTATTTATTTTTTTTACTCATTTTATGTTCCCCTTTTTTTCCTTTTTAATAAATTTTTTAACTTAAAAAAAGTATATTATTATACATTATATTGAGGTCTTGCTCGGCTTAACCATATAATTTACTTTAATAAAAAAAATATCTTCCCAAATTTTTTACCAAAAAAAGGTATATTATTCTCATAAAAAAATGTAAAATAAATTATGAAATTTTAGTTACATATTTTAAAACAAATAAATAAAAAGTCTATAATTATACTTTGAATGCTAAATAAAAATTTTTGGAAAATAATTAAATGGGATTGATTCTCATTTTCATAGGATAACATCTTTTTTCCCTAACTAATTTAAATTAATTTTTAAATGCAATTTTTATAACTAAGATACTGCATGTAGCACTTTTAGCTCAAAAATAAAATTTCTTATTTATAAATTAATGTTTTTATTCTTGATCTTTAAAAAAATTAATTTCAAAATACAGAAGTCATTTTTTTGTATTTTAAATTAAATACAGTGATTTTGTACTTCTTAATTTCATATTATGATTTTTTTTTCAAATTATAACAAAAATGGCGGTTCATTTCAACAATATCACATTAGGAAGCATACAAAACGCTATATTAAACATAAAAAAGCTATTTTTACAAAAACTCCATCAAGCCAAATAAATTTTTTTTTGTCTAACTTCAATCAAATATTTATTTATATAGTAAACTTGAATGGTTTCCGATCGTTAAATAATTTCAATCTTCGTTCTTTTATTTTTGAATGAATATTCTTTATATAATTTAATTCATAATTATTCTTCAAATTTGGAGTTTTTATTAAGTTTCTTTTTTAAATAAATAAGGTGATGAAAGAGGAAGAAGAACCTTAAGAATAATTATGCTGACACTAAAGATGATACAAAAATTATATTACAGCGCGCACTAATATGTCGTAACTTATGTAATTTTTGAATACACGAAAAAAATTACATATTTTTATTTGTGGATTCAAATATTTGATCAGCAATGCGAAAAGATGATACATATGTATATTACTCAAATTAATATTGGATTGTAATTTTTTATATTAGTCTGATTCTTAAATGTCATGTACATTGATAATTGATTGACAATGTAATATATGGGGATGAGATATTCTAGAACGAGAGAAGTTTTAAAATAAGATTATGATTCAATAATATTTAAATAATACATGATCACTGAACAAAGTCACATTTTTTATTTCAATATTAACCATTTATAATTTGATTAATCGATAATTCCTCTCACTTTCTCATTATAAATATTTTTATTTGATATGTTCATATATATATATATAAATACATTATAGAGAAAATAATAAATGCATTGCAATAAATGACATAATATAATTTTGAGTTTGTATAATAAAAATGGACTTGTAATTAATTGATTGATTATTAAAAGACTAATTTATACTATATCAAAAGAGATCTAATTTATAATTAAAGTATATACACGTATCAACTACAAGAACGTTCTTGCACCACAACCACAACCATCATAAAGAAAAATAATAAATGCATTGCAATAGATAACATAATACAATTTTTTAATTTTATATTATAATTATATAAAAAACTTATTTTATAAGTAAAATTGCAGACGTGGCAATTGGATAGACATTCGTGCACCAATCATTTTAAAAAAAATTAAATACATCCAATACAAATTATTAATATATTATTAATTTTGTATTATAAAATATGATTCGTAATGCGGATAAAAAAACACAATTTGTAAATAAATTGATTATTATTTTTCTTATCAAAGAGAAATAAAATAAAAAAATCACGAGAACAACCACAAGGAGATTAGACTTTCAACAATTGGATTCTCGTAGAGTCTGCTAAACAAATATAAATAAAGAGTAAGTCAGACAAAAAACTCTCTCAATTCTTTATTAAACGAAACACCATTTTAACAAATCAATCAACACAAATATGTCCTTCGTGTAATTAATTGATTTACTTAAATTAACACATATTTATGACTAATTTATACTATATAAAAAAGAAGACCCATTTTATAACTAAAATTGTATATGTGTCCACTCCATAGATTTGCTAGCTACTATTTTTTGAAATATTAAATTTAGTATATATATATATATAATTTTTAAAAATAAAAATGTGTTATAGTTTTTATATTAGTATATGAATTTAATTAACATAGATTGGCAGTGTAAAGAGTTTTTACAGTACAATCAATCACAACCTTTATATAATTATAATGTTTAACTTTTACCACAATTATTTATAAAGTACATCACATAATTGTTAGATTATCGATCTGTAAAACTTTTTATACTGATAATACATAAATATAAATATTAAAATCTAAATATATATAAGTCCAACTACTAATTTCATAATAAGATATCTATCTTTATTTTATAAGATTTATTTAATTTTTTCACAATTAATAACTATTTATAAATATTTGTTATCTACTTTAATTACACATATAAATGTTTTTGCATCAAAGGAAATAATACACGTGACGTCATTATTTGTAATCTATCACTATTATTCTCTAATTATTTAAAAATAATTCAACAAAAAATTGTAAACAAATCCGTTTCATAAATATTTGTTAGTGTGCATTAACCAAATTAATTATTATCATTGCACATTAAACCAGTTAATTATTACTATTACTAAATATTATATAGAGATTGATCTGCATGTTCAAAATTTTGAAGTAGAGATTTAAATTGGTGTATAAGATATTCTTTTCATTTGCCTTTACACTTATAAAAAGTCTTTAAAATATCATTCCATCACATACAATTAATAGTTTTATCGTCATTCTCACTTCTCACCTACTAATTAAAAATTGTATATTTTTTAGCCTATTTACGAATTACTATATATGTACTTACAATTTACAACTTCGAAAATTCTTTGTTGTATCTCTACTTTTTTTTTTGGACAAATTTCGCATCTCCTTTCTTGAATACCAACATTGTGATTTTTTTTAAATTAGTAGCATATTAATTATTCTATTTTAATTATTCTATTTCATGTGTACGTAAAAATATTGGATATGAAAAAATATAATTTTTCAAATTTAATTGCTCCAATTACAATTCATGGTTGTCAAACAGCACTTTTCAAGACCATTTCTTGACCACAAATATTTGTACTCTAATTTTAATGCTATTAGAGAGAGACAATGTAAATAATTTTGTTAGTGCTCCTTAAATTTAAAGTCTTCTCTACAATTTGAACTAAAGGTCCATTATATCACCATAAAATTTTGGAGTTAAATATATTTTTATCTCTGTAAATATATTATATTTTATTTTTAGTTCTCTAAATTTTAAGTTTAAACAATAGTCCTCAAATAATTACTGAATAAATTTGACCCCTTATATTTAGTCAACTTATATGTATCTTTGTAATCTTTTAATAATTATTTTTAGAGTCATGTTTAAACATTATAATCATGTTGTAAAGAAAAAAGTATTGAAAGCATATAAATCATATATACTTTAGCATTAAGCAAGCCGAAGTGTAAGATTAACATAAATAATTAATACACAAATGGTCACATGTACTATATAGAGAAGCCATAAAAATATTTTTTTAATCATTATATTTTATGATAAACAAAAATTAGATTAGGGGAGGAGAGATTATATGAATCTAGGTCATTGCGAATGTGAGAGAAACACAATTGGTGTATTTTTTTTTTTTCATTTTCATTATCTTATTTTTATTTATGAGGGTTTTATATTTTATAATCATATTTTAAATACGAAATATACACTATTATTTTAGCAGTGATTAATCTCTTCTCCCAATTAGATTTTCTACACGCACGAGTCATGGATTGAACTCTAGTCATTTGCATAAGGATCTCGAGTCCTCTATCACTTGGATCAACCCATTATTGTTAGAGAAAGTTAAACAAAATTGTGCATCTAACCATGTTCAAAATTCAATGAATCGATTTCTCCCCCTTTTAATTAGTTATATGTCAAATTATCTACATATTACTTTATACTTATACTCAACCACACATATCAATTTACAATATTTTTAAATTATGAAATTATTTATCTTATTTGTAAATCAATATTTCATATCAATTAAAAACTAACCGAACTAAGAATTATATAACCAAGACCTATCAATTATTTTGATGTTTGCGACAATCTCTTAATCTCCTTGGCACAAGTTACACACTAGAAAATATATATCTGTCATCACCACAATTTTCTATGTAGTCGTTTGAACAAATGATTCACACAAATAGATAGATGTTCAACAAATATCATATTTGACTGATTAGATTTTTGAATTTGTGCCTTTTTTTCACAGGTAAAAAAAGAGGTCACATATTTTATGCTCGGACCTTGGCTACTTAAAGTTTTGTTTTGGGCCTATTAGTTTTTCATACTTGGCAATCACCAAATAGATTATAGGTTATGTTTATTAGAATGCTATTTTTTAGTCTAATTGTAAAATACACTAGAAAACTGTATATATCATATAATCTCACTATACATGTAATATTAAAATATAATGTCAATGATTAAATAAATCAAATTTATCAAAAAACCACATTTTAAAAAATTCCAACAAAATTTATGCAGAAAAAAAACATATTATATGTTTGACGGTTTAAATTTATCTAGAAATTTAATTTACCTATACTCATTTAACATAGTATATTTGTTTATATTCAACTATCTTATAATAGTGTATAACATACAATTATTATATTTTTTTCAATATTTCAACTTCTCTTCGTAGTTTTTCAACATCATTCAAATTTAAAAATAAAAAAATAGAAAGAATATAGTTTTTCCCCGTAAAAACTGCATATTTTCACCATCCTCTTTGCCATCACTACGCGAAAAATAATATTTTACATCGCTTTTTTTAAGCCATTTACAACATTTTTTTAAGCCATTTACAGCGCTTTTTCAAAAAATTAAGTGCTGTAGTATCTAGCGCTTTCAAAAAATACAACAGCGCTCTTTAAAATAAAAAAAAAAACGCTGTAAATCCCTTCTAAACACGCGCTGCTTGTTGTACTAGTTTTACAGCGCTTTTTTGCTCTTTAAAATAAAAAAGCGTTGTAAATCCCTTCAAAAAAACGCGCTGTTGTACTAGTTTGACAACGTTTTTTCAAAAAAAGCACTGTAATAGGTGCATTCTTATGCACATTTTACAGCATTTTTTTTAAAAAAAGGCACTATAATAGGGTCATTCTTATGCACGTTTGTGACTCCACTATGTTGCATAGTGGTTTGGTCATCTTGTTCTTTGGTATAAAATGTGTAGCCGTTAATTACATAACCGGTGTAAGAAAAGACATGTAAACTCGGACCATTTGCTAGCCACCTCAATCTCTGTGAAATTGATCTGGGGTCTATATCAAACTTTGACTTTATATGATTATTTAACCATGTTATAAAACTTCGATTGTGCTCTCGAGTTATCCAATTTTGATTCCTATTAATGTTCAAACTAGATAACTGATCCATGTGTATTGTAACATATGGTTGAACCTCATCATCATTGTGCAGAACATACAATTGTGTCTGCTCCCATTATGTCGTTGATATAGTCATTAGTCTCTTTCCAATTATCCCTTCTCCTGATATTCTTCCCGTATGACGAGACATGGGAAGCCCTATGGATTCAACATTTGGACAGATATTCAGTACAAAATTCAACAGCTTCTTCGACAATGTACCGTTCAGCAATACAACCTTCTGGCCGACTTCTACTTTTTACGTACCTTTTAATATTTTCATATATCGTTATATCGGATACATCCATCTCATATAAGCTGGCCTACAAAGTTGTGTCTCCTTAACAAGATGAACAGTAAGGTGAACCATTATATCAAAAAACGAGGGTGGGAAATGCATTTCAAGCTCACACAAAGTAACAACAATTTCCCTCTACAATGTCGGTAATTTCAGAGGATTGATCACTTTACTACAAATTTCCCTGAAGAAGAAACATAATCTAGTTATGGCTCGTCGAACTTTTTCAGGTAAAATGGAACATATACCTATTGGTAGGAAATGCTCCATTAGAATATGACAATCATTGGTCTTCAAATCTTTTAACTTAAGGTCTTTCATACAAACTAAATTTTTAATGTTTGAAGAGTATCCTTCTAAACCTTTAACTTCGTGTAGAAATTTACATAAAACAATTTTTTCCTTTCTAGATAGAATATGAGCTGCTGGAGGTAGATATGTGCGATTTCCTTTCTTTACGAGACCCAATTCATTTCTTATTCCCATATCGACCAAGTCCAATTTTGCATTGATGCAATCTTTATACTTTTCAGGAACATTGAGTAACGTACCAATAACACTATCAAATACATTTTTTTAATATGCATCACATCGAGGAAATGTCTTATATACAATGACTTCCCATATGGCAATTCAAAGAAATTGACTTTTTCTTCCACCCAGTTTTGATCAGCTCTCTCACAAAAGGTTTACCAAATTTATTGGTCAAACCTTGTACTTTTTCAAGTATTTGATATCCAGTCGGTGCTAAAGGAGCTTTATCTTCCTCTGATTTTTCCATTGGATGCATTTCTCCACCCACGATATTGATGACTATAAGGTAAAAATTTATGATGTCCAAGAAATACAATCTTCTTACAATGTTTCAACCGCATCCAATTTATACTCTCTTCACATATAGGACATGCACACTGACCTTTAATGCTATATCTTGATAAATTACCATATGCTGGAAAATCATTAATTGTGCCGAACAACATAACCCTTGTTGTAAAATAATGACCTCTATAGTCTAAAATATATGACAGTTTAAAAACAAGATTGATATCATTTTAACAAAAGAACACTTTTATTAAACTCATGATCAATCACGGTCCCAAGAAGTTGATTCTAAGTGAAGGCTCACACTTACATGTATTGACTAATAACTAGTCTAGAATATACAGTAATGTTCTACAGATTAATCAAGATACATGCATGCCAAATTACTCGTTCAAACGATATTAATGAAAACAGAATACGTCTAGCATGCAATCAAGATTAAGCATACAATCATACAATGAAAATAAAGAGTAAGGGTTAGAGAATGGTGCACCGCAATTTTATACTGGTTCAGTCGTCAATCAGACAACCTACGTATAGTCTAAAATATATGACAATTTAAAAACAAGATTGATATCATTTTAACAAAAGAACACTTTTATTAAACTCATGATCAATCACGGTCCCAAGGAGTTGATTCTAAGTGAAGACTCACACTTACATGTATTGACTAATAACTAGTCTAGAATATACAGTAATGTTCTACAGATTAATCAAGATACATGCATGCCAAATTACTCGTTCAAACGATATTAATGAAAACAGAATACATCTAGCATGCAATCAAGATTAAGCATACAATCATACAATGAAAATAAAGAGTAAGGGTTAGAGAATGGTGCACCGCAATTTTATACTGGTTCAGTCGTCAATCAGACAACCTACGTCCAGTCCCGAAATAAAACGATTTCGGCCTTTTTCCAATAGAATATTTCAGAGTATTTTACAAATGTTCCAGCTCTCTCAGCCTATCAATCTTAAAACTCTCTCTCTCTATTCTATTTCGCAGCCACTGTATCCCAAATTTTATCTCCAAACTCTTCCAAGATCACAGTAAAGTTTCTTCTTGATGAGCCCTCTCACCAAAGAAGATAACTACCAGTTTCACCACTGGATTTTACCACAGTTCTTTCTTTACAAAACTTTGTTTTCAGAAAGTATAAAAGATGTACATAGTTTGTCTCAATCACTAGCAATGTATCTCACATAAGAAGATTGTTGTCCATTTGAGTGTTTGTGAGATCATTCTCTTTTTCTCTCAAGAAGTCTTTTTTAGCTCTCTTCTGATTATGAATAATCGTTGGTTTTTGGATCTGAAAAAGTAATATCAAAAGTGTTATCAAAGGTTCTTAAGAGTTATTGAGAAAAAGATTGAAAACTGTTTATATAGTTTCTGAAAAACAACTGATAAATCAATTTCCTAATTGATTCATTAATGTGATAAAGCAGGCTTAATCGATTTTCCAATCGATTATCGAAAAGTCTTGTTTTTCTTGAATCTTGAAACTACATAAACTAATCGATTACCTAATCGATTATTTAAATGCACTTTTCAGAAAAACTATGTGTAGTTTATATATGAATCGATTGCATAATCGATGTCAGGTGTTTTGTTCCAACAACGAGATCAAAACAATCAATTACGTAGTCGGTTCATTAAGTCACATAATCGATGCAGTACTACATGTAAGACCCATAATTTTAAAGTACACTTTATGTATTTTATATGTTTTGGATTTTGGCTCGGAGGTTTTTTTTAGCCAAAGTTAATAATATTATGGAGTGTATAGGATCAAAAAGTTATTTTGACCCCGTTTAGAATTACTCGTCGATAAATAAATTTAAATTAAGTGCGGTAAATCCTTTACGGAGAATTTAATGCGTTACGGGTGAAATGGTAATTTAACAAATATCTAGATATTTTGAGATATTTGTTAAGTTATATTTAATATATATATATGTTTGCTTTGAGAGAATAGAAAGAAAGGAAATTAGAAGGAAGGAAAAGGAAAAGAAAAGGTTATATAAAGGAAAGAAGGAAATAGAAAGGAAGGAAAAAACAAAGAAAGGAAAAGGAAGGAAGGAAAATCTTATTTTCCATCTTCTTCCTCTGCCACCCGCGACCAATTTCCCTCCTTCTTCCCGTTTTCATTTTTCGTCGCTTTCTTTTCTTCAAAACTAGTAACCCCAGGTTGGGTGAGAGTTAGAACAAGGATTTCGCAAATCCACTCTTCATCTTTGATTCGAAAACGAGGAAAAACGATATTTGAGATCCAAACACAACCCCTCCGTTTCTTCTAGATCCAAGCTTCATTTCTCGAAGAGATAGAAGGGAAGTTGCTCACTACCACGCTACGGTGCTAGGGGACCAATTTGGAGGCGACGTTGCGAGCGGAGATTTTTTACCGGATTTGCTCACGTACCGAAAACGCACGTTAGAGCTAACGCGAAGGTAAGGGCTCCTTCCAAACTTTTAGTTTGCATCTAGGGCCTTATCTGTGATTGTGTGGAAACGAATTTTGTTAGGATTGGAGTATTGTTTTGGGAAAAATGAATTTACCTAACGCATGTATGAGTTTGAATAAATGAAATTTATTACGTTTGATTTGTGTTCATCGTATTTGGCATGTTCATACTTGATGTTTGTTGATTGATGTGTTTGGTGTGAATTATGAATTGAATGTAAGAATTTGTTTGAGTTTGTTTTGTGTGGAATTTGAAACCATTAAGTTAAATGAGTATTAAGAATGGGGAATCTCTTAATGACTTATTTATTTAATGTTGTTTTGAAAGTCGTTTAAGTTAAATGGGTATTAAAAATGGG
>PGTU02016344.1:0-24082 GCA_002896215.2 Cicer echinospermum | reverse complement strand
CATCAGATAAAATTTATTGTGAAATCAAACCAAAAATGATTCTCAAAGCTATCAATCTTTTATTTTTTCAGAAATTTATGCATTACTTTAATTTTGATTCAGGTAAGGGAAAATGTTTGTTGGCACATTTTTAACTATAAAATTATAGGCTAATTGAAAGTTGTTATTGCTTGTTATATTAATGTATTAATTTTCATCGTCAAAAAAAAAAAAAAAGCTTAAGTTGTTAAATGAATATACTCTAACAACTTTTTAATGAAGTCTAATTGTTTGGTTTCATGATCAGTAACAAGTTTCAAGACTCCAGCAGTAGGGATAACTTAAATTGTCCTATGGAAAGAAGAGGACCACAAATGCTTGCTTGCATAGAGTCTTTGTAGTTCAAAATTGTCCACTGGATTGCGTTATTTGGAAAGAAAATGACAAAAGGTGGAAATTTGTTGGTTTCCAAATTTATGACGAGAATATTGTGTTGTTTCATTTAATGTGCTATTTGTATCATTACCAAATTTTTGAAAATTAAAGAATGAGTAGAAACTTAGCTTTTGAATTTACAATGTGTAAAGAACTTTGTGTGCAATATTACAAAAGCTCTCAAGTTTTATATTATCAATTAACTGCAGCTTAATATAAAATTATATTCACTAATAATCTATTGCTGCAAAATAATAAATTACTGTGATAGTTCGATGATTTAAAAAATTAAATTATTTAAATATTCTCGATTAAATTTTTTTTGGGGGGGTACTTACTACTTACCAATTAATCAAATTTACATTTACTTTAGAACACCTTTAAAATTAAAATATGTTTATTAAAAAATATCTATGTATTGAACTAAATAATAAAATATAACAAATTTAAAATTATGTGTCTCTTAACTGTTGTTAATCTTATTAAATTGTTAAACTATATTCTTAAATTCTTTTTAAAAATATAAGAAATTCATAATAAAAAAATAATATAACAAAATTAACTACATACTTTTGCACGATGATTTAACAAAAATTGATCAAATATATAATATAAATTAAAAGTAAAATTGGCGTGGTGATGGAAAAAACTTTTAACAAAATGGATTCTTGTAATAAAAACCACGACGAATTATAGGCAAAAATTTATATTAAAAAAATATTATATTTTTTTGTCAATATAAAAGTAATGTAATAAGAATAACACCACTTCAATTAAATAGACTAAAAAGTTGGTGTAATAAATGTGAATAAATGATATCACTTTGAAAAAATATTAAGACTTTTATTTTATAAAATTTTACCAAAATTCAATTTTTTTTTTGTTTTTGACCAAAACTCATTTGCACTAATTTTTTTTCTTTCTGAAATTCATTTTAATAAATTAATTATATTACTTATTGGATTAATTTTTCTATAAATTAAAAATTAATATATTTATAAATTATATTTATTATTAATTATAATAAAATATTTTATTATTTTAATTTTGTTGACTTGGTCTAAATAGAGAAAAATTTATTGGTAAATTATCTAGTTTGTCCCTTTCGTAAAAATTCTTTTTTTTAACCTATACATGTTATTATTACCAATCAATTTGTAATTATATATATATATATATATATATATATATAGTATAAAATTGTCTACATTTGTCTCTTAGTAAAAATTCTCTTTCTAACTCTTTGCTGGTTTATTTACCATAGTTTGTAATTAATATATATTATATTATTATATTATATATATCTATGTATACTAAATAAGTTTATGGGATGTTACACTCTTTTTTTCTTACGAAACTTTATTCTCAAAATTGAAATCTTACTTGAAAGATAGAAGAGGATATTTTTTTTATCTCAGCTTAAACTCTCAAAATGGCTTCTTCCGTGGTTATCTGCCCAAAGAACCTTCTCAATAGGATCTTTCTATTTCTCAAACATCTGATTCACGGTCTATTATTTGCATAGTTTGGTTTGAAAGTGAGTCCGACTTCAATTTTAATAATTTAAAATAATAATTATATTAATAATAATAATTAATAAATAACTACCCACTAAGTTCACTCTCTTTCTATAATCACTCTAACAACCTCATTTTTTTCACTCACATTTCCCTCTTCTTCTCCTTTCTTCTCCCTCTCGGTCCAAACATGTGATACCTTATACCCAAAGTAACATATATAATAATTTATAGTAGATTTTTTTGAGTAAAATTCGCAGCAGATAAGAGGAATGTGTATTTCCAAAAAATAAAACTTTGTAATTAATTTAGGATATCACGTCTTCAAAGTACACGTGCAACAATTCAAACTTTATTACTCAAATAAAAACAATTTTAATCTCAATAACTTGATTTAACTATAATTCTTATTTTAATTCTAAAAACTTACTAGTACTAAGGTTTTCATATTAAAAAGTCTTGTAATTACATTACTAAAAAATAAATTTGCAACTCTTAATTCCGGTATCACCTATCAGAGCGAGGTTTCTCTCCAACTTCATCTTCAAACTCATTAACCTGTAAAGAATTGAATTTCACAAACGCAGGGCCAAGCCAGTCAAACACAAACAACGAATGAGGTGAGTTTTGAATCATGTTATAGTAAAATATAAGTAAGAAGAACACGCAAGCAATCACAATAGAACTGTGTCATACACAAACTTCCTCAAGGAATATCACGTTAAAAAGTCAAAATCACTCAAGGAAAATCAATAAATTTCACTATAACATCAAATCGTCTAAGAGAAATTACACCACACACGATGCATATTAATCACAATAAAATTGCAATGCTATGCATGAGATTAGACTCACTTTACATGTGTACTATTCTAACTCTGAAGTACTTGGTTATGAGGCTTGATATTATGCCACATCCCAGTGGACGGACAATTCAAATTAGCCCTGCCCTGATAGACCCCCTCAACTCAACTCGAGACACATATAGTTATAGTCGTCAGATAACGTGTGTTGCATGGTAGCTCCCGATGTGACACCCTAACCCCAAAATAATATATATAAAAATTTGTGTTATGTTTCTATAAATTTGCCAGCAGATAAATAAAAATATGTTCCAAGAAAATAAAAACTTTTGTAACTAATTTAGGATATCACATTTCTCAAAAATCAAAAGGAACAGTTTAAACTTATTTTACTCCATTAAAATAGTGTAAACTCAATAAGCTTATTTAAGTATTATTACTTGATTTAATTAAAAAACTTACTAGTACTTCTAAATTTTAATACAAAAATTGTTTCAAATTCAATAAGTAAAATACAATTTAAGCCCTTATTTCTATATGACACTATCAGAGTGTGGTTCCTCCCAAACATGAACTTTGAGATTCATTAACTTGTATAACTGCGATTTTGCAAATGCAGGGCCAAACCAATCAAACACAAACTACGAAGGAGGTGAGTTTCGAAATCACGATGACAATATAATACAAGTAAGAAGAACACACAAACAATCATAATAGAACAGTATCATTACACAAACTTTCATCAATAAAATATCACATTAAAAAGTCAAAATCACTCAAGAAAAATCCATAAATTTCACTATAACACCAAATCGTCTAAGAGAAATTATCACCACCCACGATACATATTAATCACAACAAAACTATCACAATAAAATGTAATGCTATGCATGGAGCTTATACTCTACTACATGTGGTTACCATTCCTAACTCTGAAGTACTTGGTTAGGAGGCTTGATACTATGCCACCATCCGGTGGATGATAATTCAATTGGCCTTGGTCCTCATAGATCCTCAACTCAACCCGAGACACATATAGTGACAGTCGAGGTAACGTGTGTTGCGGTGTAGCTCCGATATTTGGAGTGCTACCTCCAAGTCACCTAGGAATTTCCCCACCCGAATACCTCCAAGGTCTAACAATCTTGCCTTAAGGCCAATACAGACGTGCGCAACGATCAGACTCATTCAGTTATACTTCCCCGAATTCACTAGGCTTCTCAGGCCCTATCTAAATGTTGACAAAATAATCTTCAATTCACAAATTCTTAATATTTTATATTTCTCCCCTCGTTAGCTTAGACTACTCCATTAAGAACCTCATCTTTATAAATCATTACTATTTCATCATATATGGGGTACTTCAATATCTCATCACAATTTTATAACATCATTAATCATATATAATCATAATCATATATAAACTCATCACAATTTTATAACATCACTAATGATACATAATCATAATAATGATATAAACTCATCACAATTTTATAACATCACTATCATCGATCAAAAATCATCATTATCATCCCGCATACATATATCATACCATGCATCCATATTTAATTATCACATCACATAAATTCGTTCTAATCAAACATATGCATCAAATTCATTTGAAATCATAAAATATCACAATTAATATCAAATACCATGCATTTAACGAAATTAAAATCAATCAACGCGTTATAAATATTTCTATTCCATATTTTAATCTCACAAATTTCCATATTTTCACATTAATCAATTTATCACTCAAAGGGCTACTGCTGTACGTAGCGAGCCCCGAATGAATCGTTGGGAAATACGATTTTCCCGTTCATCTCACATTATATTATACTCATGAATTCAAACGCTCTCTCACCCCTTACCTTATTTTGGCGTTTTCACACACGAGTACAATTCCACGAGCAAACAATCTTTGTTCTCTGACTTTTGTCCTTCAATCGATCATAAATCAAAAAAACCAGTCAATGGATAATATAGCCACTTTTCACACGGTCGTTTTGGCGTTGGTTTCACTCAAATTGGATGAATTTTGGACCAAAACGGAGAAACTTTTCCGGGACAGTCATCGATGAACGATATCAATTTTCTTCTTTTTCTCTCAACGTGCGGATGCCCTATTTTGTGTCTAGGTTACTCTCTCTTTCTCATGCCCTTCATTCTTGTTAATTTCAATTAATATTTTTTTATTTATTATTTAATTAGATTTTACTCTTAAATATGTATCTAATCTATAAAAATAAATTTTATTTATTTCTTCTATTATTTTTTGTTTTTTAAATAAAACAAACAATTATAAAACTACTTTTTTTAACACTTTTTTTTCAAACATAATTTAATTACCAACGTATTACTAATTTTTCAAAAGCAATATTTTATAAAAGGAAGTAATTTAAAGTAATTAATCTTTTAAAATACATTAATAATCAAAACCCTCATATTCAAAATAATCCATATAATAATACTTATTTTTCCAAATCCTCAAATTAAAATATTACCATCATTAGAGAATATTCGAAGTATAAAATAAATAAATATGACATCAACACTTTATATTAATTACTAAATCTTAATAAATATATGTAAAATCACAATGTCATAACAAGTATATAAAAATAAACGAAATCAAACACAATATCAATTCTATTTCAAGATAATTATTTATAAAAAAATAACTAAAAATAGAAAATAGTTATAAATAATTGAAATATAACTACGTGCATAATCAACATCAGTCAAGCGCACAAAAAAATATTACATTAATTGGGTACGCGTATATACACGTTAAATCACATAAAATATTTTTCTTTAAAATATTACACTAAAATACTATTATTTTAAAAAAATAATATATCAAATAATAAAATATAATATTTATTATTTATATCGCTCATTTAATCTAATACTCATAAAACTAACACATCATAGAAGCACCCATATAATGAAATTATCCCAAAATTTATCAACATATATTAAAAATAATTTTAACATCAAATTAATTATTTAAAATCCTATTTAATTAATAAAATATTTTATTATAAAATTTGGGGTGTTACAACTCTCCCATTGTTAAAGAATTTCATCCTCGAAATTTGCAGTGAGTGAACTAATATCTAACTTATCACTCTCAAGAATCAAACTTAGTCTATAAACATATTTAGGGCATTCACTACTTATTTAGGCACAATATGTCAAAAATCAATTAGTTTAGCATAATAGGCTAACATGACCCCATAAATCAAATTAAACACATCATATTCAACATATCACATTCAATTGTATCAAAATAACACATATATCAAATACGCTTTCAAGTTCAAGTAAACTCCTCAAACAATATTGTATTAGTTTTACTCTCCTTAAAGAATGTCTAAATCCAAATAGTAATGACTCTACAAGTTTCCCAAAAGTTAGACACATAGAAGAATATTTAAAATATTTCACACCTTCAAGAATTACAAATAGAAATGCATATAACAACTCAATGACATACAATCACTTAATCTTTAAAAAATTTGTGTGTATAATCATAGTGAAATAAGATAAATATTTTCATATATAGTTAAACACACTCAAAGTCCAAATTAGTTTTCAAAGTCTTACAATCAAAATTAATTTATAGAACTCATACATTAGTTGTAGCCCTTATGAAATGAGTGAATATAGAACAAATAATATATTTATACAATGTCCTTATTCATTTTGAGCAAATTACTTATAAGATCAAACATACTTAATTGAATGTTTAATTTAAGTACACATCACCAACCTAATATGTCTGTCATGTAATCAATTATTAGCATTCAACATTGATGTCACATAAGATTCATAATCACTTAAAGTTGTATAAGAGATAAAAATCTAATCATTTCCAAAATAAATTTTACAAGTATTTATAACAATAATAACAATGGGTTATTGTTGCCTCTTTTATCGACCATGAATCATCGGGGTAGCTAGTCCCTCCTACTGATGTAGTCAACTACTTAAGGATCCATAACTGGAGTCATTCAAATTCAAACATGGATAATTAAAAGTATCTTTAACGTGGTTCAGGAGTGCGAAGGCGGTGCCACAACTCCTACTCCTTACTTCAAGTTAAAAACTCACTTAATTACACATTCACAATAATTTATTTGTAATTTACAACTAGTTACAAAAAGAAATCACACTAACATCAATATATAATCAATAATTCGATTGAAGAAATATAGAACTATTCCACTTTTAAATTCTCTCGACTACTATAACTCTATACACTAATTCCCAAAAATTAGAACACTTGAAACACAAATAATTTCATATTTACATAACCGTATACATGCATATTACTAATTCAATAATTGACATCATGATGTAGAATATCCTCGTACCAATCCAATAACTATAAATTGATCACAAATAAATTATTAATTAACTTTTCTTTTAATCAATCTTTATCATTTAACAAATATTGAAACAAATATTTTTCAATTAGTAGATAAAGTATGCAACTATTTTTACTCGAAGTTAATATAACAATCATAAAACTAAAATAAATCTCGTAGTACATAAATTATTTTAGTGGTTAATCAATACTCTAAAATTTGATTTCAAGCACTTAAATAATTTTAAAGGATCACTAATCTTTTAATACCATCAAATAATTTTTTTTCATAATTTCAAACTTTTCTTGGATTACTTTTTAATAAATCTTACTATTTTTTTTTTCACTACTTTTAAAATCAATAAGATTACTAAAATTTTCACCAATATCTTAACCACCAAAATACCTCTCAAGATATTTAAGCACTCTTAAAATCAATTTTTTTTAACCTATGTTTTGAAATCAAATCAAATCATGTATATAAAATTAGATACACAATTTTATAATTCATCAAGACTTCTAAAATAGTTATATTTTTTTTTCCTAATTTCTAAAAACTATTTTTACATTAATACTTCTAGATTATTATTATTTTTTTTTATAAAAAAAAACAGCACATAGCCAATAATATCTATTAATAGCATAATTTATAAATTGTATTAGTCATAAATTGAATTAATGGACCTAAATTGAATTCGCCATATAAACTGAATAATAATAATAATAATAAATAATAATAATAATAATAATAATAATAATAATAATAATATAATAATAATAATAATAATAATAATAATAATAATAATAATGATGATAATAATGATAATGATGATGATGATGATAATGATGATGATGATGATGATGATGATATTCATAGTAAAAGGTGGTGATGGTGATGATGATGATGATGATAACGATGATGATGACGATGATGATGATGATGATGACGATGATGATGATGATGATATTCATAGTAAAAGGTGATGATTATGATGATGAGATATTCATAGTAAAGGAAACCTAGCTATATATATATATATATATATATATATGTATATATATATATATATATAGAAGTGATAGTCTGAAAGAAAGATCAGAAGAAAGACAAAAGTAGGATTAGTGTGTGCCAACGATAGCCGCCTTATAACACCAAAAACCATCAAGTATACTTCTTCCTCTCTGTTACCATGATCGAATCATAATAGTGAATAGTTATAGGCAATATTATAGCGGTAATATGAACATTACCTTTCATAAATAATAACAATTTTCTACAATTTGAAGTATGTGTGGGAAGTTGTGTTTCCACAAATTTCAATAAGCGGAAATAGCAAAACAACATTTGGATTTTTGTAGTATTTTATCATGTGTTCAAGCTTAAGCATAATTATGGTATTTTGATCGCTCTAGCTCATCTTATCTGATTAATGCATTGCTCAATGATTTCCTTAAACAATTAGTTACGCTGAGATCTATATCTTCATATAGAAAATTTAGTTACATAAGTTTGCGCTAAATCTATCCCTCTTATATATCTTCTAATCTTTGTATGAATTCTTATAATTTTTATTTTATAGTTTATACAAATTATAGTAATACAGGGTGTGTATCATTTTAAATTTAATATTTTTTATTTGTGATAATAGACCTGATATGACCGAAGTACATTAATACTGAGCAGATATCCTAAAATCATTTTACGTCTAAAATTATTCATTTTATTTTAGTTATAATTAAAAGTTGTCTGCGATACTTATCTATTTCGTTACATAGGACATGTTATTCACCTATTCTTAACACTCATACTATAGATATACGCCATAATCATTTAAATACGTCATTCTATTTTTATTTTAATTAAAATTTGGAAGTTTTTAAAAATTAGTATACTAATACGCATGTTTCGATGATATTAAATGTATTATTGGATTATATTACAAATAGTAAATAATTTATTTATATGTTATTATTGAGTAAGTTATTTATTCTTTGGAGCAAATAATTAATTTGTAATTGGTTGTTGCATTGATTTATTTTCGCTCATGGACTGTTAGAGACGGTGGTTGGCGAAGACGCAACACGTTAAATCAACGGATCAGCTTCGTTGGGAAAGATCTTCAGCTAAGGTAAGGGATGAGAGGAGGTTCGACTTTATGAGTATAAAATAACGTGGGATGAACGGGAATACCGAAATTCCCAGATATTCATTTGGGGCTTACTACATACGGTCAAACCCTATTGAATAATAATAACTAATTAATAATATATGAATGGTAATAGTGAGGACTAAAATATAATTTAGCAACCTATAGAATTTTCGTGAATTTATTTATATCAAGATTGCATGTTGTATGATTTTATGAGATCTTATGTTGATTGTTATTGTCTGAATGATATGTACTTGAGTGTCCTTGTTACTTTATTGAAGTTGTGATACTACTTGACTGTGCTACCTAATTGATTCCTTATTATGTGATTGATGAAACTGGATTGTGTATTTTGAGTAGTATAAACCAAATATTGGGAATTTATTGTGATTGATTCATATACGTATATAATGATGCATATTGTGAAGGGAAACTGAAACTTATTGAGTTGCGGTGATCGAGTAAGTATGAGATGTGTGTTGTAAATTTTGAAGTTATGACTATTTTGTCATCATATAGGGAGGGTCTGACAAACCTAGTGATTCGGGGAAGTACAAGTGAATGAACCTGATTGTGGAGGGCTATAGTCGAACTGTAAGGTAAGACTGATAGACCATGGGGGTACATCTAGTGGGGAATTCCTAAGTGGATTAGTGGGTTATTCCCTAAGATTGGGAACTACCATGCAACACAAGAGTGCCCCTGATGGTCGTGTATATGTGTCTCGGGTTGAGTTGAGGGGATCTATGAGGACTTGGTCATTCATGAATTGTCCGTCCACTCTTGTAGTGGCATAGTATCAGGCCTCCTAACCAAGTACTTCAGAGTAGAATGGTACCAAAGGATGAAGAAATATAGAGTATACGACATGCATAGCATTTCATCCTTGTGACTGCTCTATTGTGATTGATTTAGATTAACCATTGATATGATGATCTTGAGTGTTTCTGATGTTTATGCTGATTTGACTAATTTCGCGTTCTCCTCATTTATCTTATATTGTTACATAATTTCGATACTCACCCCTCGTTGTTTGTGTTTGGCGTTTGCGATGGACGCAGACTAGTTGCAAGCTATATGCGATGACTTGTACCATCAGAGTGGCGGAAGCCATCTTGTCTTGAAGACTTTTACTATATGTTTTTTGTTAACCTCTTTTAGTTTGGGAATTCTTGTGACACCCTAAACCCCAAAGTAACATATATAATAATTTATACTAGATTTTTTTTTTATAAATTTTGCAGCGGATAGAGAGAATGTGTTTCCAAGAAAATAAAAACTTTTGTAACTAATTTAGGATATCACGTTTCTCAAAGTACACGTGCAACAATTCAAATTTTATTACTCAAATAAAACAATTTAATCTCAATGAACTCGATTTAACTATAAATTCTTATTTTAATTCTAAAAACTTACTAGTACTAAGGTTTTCATATAAAAAGTCATTTGTAATTACATTACTAAACAAATAAATTACAACTCTTAATTCCCAGTATCACCTATGTGACACCCTAAACCTCAAAATAATATATAATAATTCATACAAGAATTTTTAAAATTCTAATTCGCAGCGGATAAGGAAAATTTGTTTTCAAGAAAATAAAAACTTTTATAACTAATTTAGGATATCGCAATTCTCAATATTTAAAGGAAAAAATTTAAACTTTTTCCACTCATAAAACAATGCAATCTCCATAAACTTGATTTAACTATAATCTGTTAATTCCAATAAGTTTACTTGTACTTATAAGATTTTCATCTAAAAAGTTGTTGTTTCTAATTAAATAAATAAAAATACACTTATGACTCTCATTCTCGGTATCACTTATCAGAGCGAGGCTTCTCCCAAACCTGAACTTCAAGACTCATTAACCTGTAATAACTGCGATTTCCCAAACGCAGAGTCAAGCCAGTCAAAAACAAACAACGAAGGAGGTGAGTTTCGAAATCATGTTAATAGTATAATATAAGTAAGAAGAACACGCAAACAATCATAATAGAATGTATCATAATCACATTACAATATATCAAAATATTTAAGTAAATAGTATCTTATTATAACATCAAAGTCACTCAAGTAAAATAATCATCTCATTATACAAATCATCTAATTATTATTCCCTTTGAAACACATCAATCACAAGGAAATGCAATGTTATGCATGAGCTTAGACTCTACTTCACAATGTGGTACCATTGTAACTCTAAAGTACTTGGTTAGGAGGCTTGACACTATGCCACCATCCTGATGGACGGACAATTCAAATTGGCCCTGTCCTCATAGATCCCCTCAACTCAACCTAATACACATATACGTGATAGTCGAGGTAAACGTGTGTTGCGTGGTAGCTCCCGACATTTGGAGTGCTACCTCCAAGTCACCTAGGAATTCCCCACCCGAATACCTCCAAGGTCTAACATCTTGCCTTAAGACTTGACAACAGACCGCCACGATCAGGCTCATTCAGTGGTACTTCTCCGGAATCACTAGGATTGCCAGACCCTTCCTATATGATGACAAAATAATCTTCACTTTACAAATTCTCAATATTTGTTTTCTCCCCTTGTTGGCCTATGATACTCCATTAAGACCGTCATCTCAAACACAAATTGGAATCACAATTATTTCACCAAATACAGGGTTACTTCAATATTCTCATCACAAATTAACAACATCACTATCATTAATCATATCTCATAACATAAACTCATCACAAATTTATAGCATCACTATCATCAACCATACATCATCAAAAAGGCTTATCACAAATTTATAACATCATTAATATTAATTATACATCAACATAATCACATAAACATATCAAAATGAATTCACTTTTTATCATCACATCACATAAACACGTCTAATCAAACATATACATAAAATTCATTCGACATCCAATATCACAATAATATCAAATATCTCACATTTAATAAAAATAAATCAAACATCATAATAATATAAAATACCACACATTTAACGAAGTTAAATCAATCAACAACTTTTAATCTCATAATTCCTATATTTTTACATCAATCAATTTATCACTCAAAGGGCTACTGCCGTAACTAGCGAGACCCGAATGAATCATTGGGAAATACGGTTTTCCCATTCATCTCATATTATATTATACTCATGAATTCAAATGCTCTCTAACCCCTTACCTTATTTCGATGCTTTCACACACAAATACAATTCCACGAGCAAACAACCTTGGTTCATTAACTCTTTGTCCTTCAATCGATCTAACTCGACAATTTATGGGAAAACTTAAAAATAAATCATGAGAAGATACCATAAATTATGGTCAGGAAAATTACCATAAATCAGAAAACCAATCAGTGGATAATATAGCCACTTTTCACACGGTCGTTTTGGCGTTGGTTTCACTCAAATCGGACTTACGATGAAGGAGAACGGTGCAAAATAACAAATTCTACAAACGGAGAAGTCGGGTATTTTAGAGAGAAATTGGGGTTGATAAAAATCTGGGAAATTATGCTTAATTGACGAGTTACATGAATGAAATAACATACTCAAATTTGGGCGAAAATGGAGAAAGTTATTTGGAACAGTTATCGACCACCGGTGTCAAACGATATGTTATTGTCGTGTTTCTTCTTTGGTTTTACGGCTCCCCTTCCCAAGATCCAACTCCCTTCCCTTCCCTTTTTTGTTTATTTTAATTTATTAACAATTAGGGTTCACACATGAGTCAAACTCATTGGTCCCTTTATTTATATTTTTTTTGCTATTATTATTTTTATTTTGCTAGAACAAAATTAATTATTATTTAATGTCCTTCAATCGATCTAACTCGACAGTTTAAGGGTAAACATTAAAAATTAATTATGAGAAGATACTCTAAAGACTAAATTCCAAAATCGGTCAAGGAAAATTACCATAAATCAGAAAACCAACCAGTGGATAGTATAGCCACTTTTCACACGGTCGTTTTGGCGTTAGTTTCACTCAAATCATACTTACGGTGAAGGAGAACGGTGCAAAATAATGAATTCTACAAACGGAGAAGTCGGGTATTTTAGAGAGAAATTGGGGTTGTTAAAACTCTGGAAGTTTTTTCTTAATTGATGAGTTAAATTGGTGTTGCAAAACCTCACGAGTCATGTTTGATTTAATGATATGATTGCGTGTGTAAACTCAAGTTGTTGTTGTGATTGTGCCATAATTGCTAAGCATGATTGTTTGGATTTGTATGGAAGTGTTGATGGATTACGAAACCTCTTTAAAAGCTGATTTTTGTTGTTTTCTGCTATTTTCTGATGTGTATTCGAATTTGTATTCGAATACAACCATCCGGATTTGGCTAATGACTTCTGTGTAGTCGAATACACAACTTTGTAGTCGAATACAAGCATCCTGTTGTTGCTGCTGACTTCTAAAACAGCCTTGTATTCGAATACAGAGATGTTGTATTCGAATACGACAGTGCAGTTTTGTTTAAAACTTCATTTTTCAACTTTGATTATGCATATTTAACATATGGAAACCCTTTCAAGGTGCATGCTAAGTTGAAAGGCCATTTTATGCATTTGAAATTTAAATGCTGTGTTATTTGTTAATTTCAGTTAGTGACCCTTTACAACTATTGTGGAAATTTGGGCTTTGCCCTCAGATGAGAACCCGGATCTTCCCACCTGTTAGTACCCTATAGATGGGAAGGTAGTTGGACACACCTGACTGGAGTTGTGTCAGGAGGATCTTGTGGGGCGCGTGGAGATCACCCGGGTTATATATTTTTTGTAGTATGATCAGATTTGACGGTTGTATAGGGACTAGAGGTCTTTCTTTTGTGATGTATTTGATGTATGTTGGAAGACTGTACCTATACCAATATTGTTAGCTAGACTTTTATTTTGATGGGTCCATGTACCACTTTTTGATGTGATGTGGGGAAGTTAAGATTCTTGGACAGTGCTATTGTACAGGTGTCTGCCAAGAATATCCCAGGGGTATGAGTTATGTGTGATAGGTCTCATAGCCCCGATGCATTTTGATGTTTTAAATACTTTAGATTTTTATTTCAAACTATTTCCGCTGCTTGTAAATGTTGTAGACTTTTGTCGTTGTGTTACGACTTAAATATTTATCCAAAAGTATTTCCTTCTTTATTTCTTTGTTTTTATTTCTTTGTTTTTTTTTAAAATACACTCGCGCTGTTAAAAATCGGGCTGTTACAATTGTGGTATCAGAGCTTTGGTTTGGATTTATTTAGGGTTGTGGAGCTTTTAGTTTAGGTTGTAGGTGAACCAGTAGGTTGGGAGTCGTTATTTGATCATGCGTCGGGGTAATTGGTCTGAGTTGTCAGATCAGAGGTACTTATTATGTGTTGATGTAGTCAGAAGTTATTTTTGGAATTATTCTAAGTGGTGCTAAGATTTCTTCTTGATGTTGGTTTTGAGGAAACAATGTCTCCAAGAAGGAACGATGCTGCAAAAGTCAACGTCAATAGGAATCATCAAATAGTTGAAGCAATGAATAACGCTTCTGTTGATGCACATACAGCTGCCAGGACTCTGCGAGATCTAGAGAAGAGGGAAAGAGAGATATGTGCTGATGTGTCAAGGGGATTGGAAGATTTTCGTCTTTGCCATCCTCCAAAGTTCAAGGGTGATGAGAACTCAGAAAAAGCTGATAAGTGGATTCAAGAAGTGGAAAAGATATTCGAAATGACGAATTGTCAGGTAGGGTTGAAGCGAATCATGATGACATGGGATTTATGAAGTGGTTCCAAGGAAATAGATGTTATGTTGTTGGTGGTAACTCGAAGATGATGAGTATGGATGGATTAACGTTAAACGGATATGCGATTTTATGTAAGGATCTAAGTGGAGAGCTTTTTAAGAAGAGTATTAGATGTTCGTCTGGTAGATTTCAAGATAAGACTGGATGAAGTTTGATAACTGTCAAAAGGTGTGAACACCCTGAAATTATTGAGAAGATAGGGATTCCATTTGGAATAGCATTTGGTGCTTAGGTATCAACGAAAGAAGCTTGTATCGAAGTTAAAGGAGCGTTATTACAATTCGGTTAAGATAGTTTAAGCCACAATCATGGTTGTTGGCTACTTATTGACAAATTGAGGAACTGATCATCCTTAATCTCTTGTTGATAGTAAACAAAATCATGTTGAATGGAATGGACGAGTCTTACCGACTATGAAAGCGCGTAATGTTATTAAATATCTATGAAAAGGGATAGACGACACTTTCTTCACGGAAGCATGACGAAGAAAGTTCTATCATCTATGTTGAGTTGAGTGCAAATACAGTGCGGTTATTACTCTTAATTTAAGTTTCGTAGGACTAGCAGGGTACTACAGGAGGTTTATTGAAGGTTTTGCTAAGATTGTAGCTCCATTGGCACAACTTACTAGAAAAGATCAACCGTTCGCATGAACGGAGAAGTGGAAGGAAAATCTTCAGTTACTAAAGAGACAATTGACGACCTCACCAGTATTGGTATTATCGCAATCAGAAAAACCATATAAAGCTTACGGCGATGCGTCTCACCAAGGTTTGAGATGTGTTCTGATGCAACACAAGAAAGTTGTAGCTTACGCCTCAAGGTAATTGAAGATTCATGAAAGAAACTATCCTACTCATGACTTGGAGCTTGCTGCTGTAATTTTTGCATTGAAGATCTGGAGGCACTATTTATATGGATGCATATTCACAGTGTTCAGTGACCATATAAGTTTGAAATATTTGTTTGATCAGAAGGAATTGAACATGCGTCAAAGACGATGGATGGAGACTCTCAAGGATTTTGATTTCACACCGTAGTACCACCTTGGGAAGGCCAATGTAGTGGCTGATGCGTTGAGCAGAAGAAGTGTATCGATGTCTTCAACAATGATGGCTAGACAACAAGAGTTGTGGGAAGATTTAGAGACCTACACTTGAACGTAGAGTTTGCACCAGGAATTTTGAAATTCGGAATGATTAAGATTTCGAGTGGACTAGTGGAAGACATTGGGAATTCTCAAGATGACGTCTTAATTCAAGAGAAGAGGAACTTAATAATGCAAGGGAAGACAACCGAGTTTAATATCGAACCAGATAATATTTTGAGATGTAATGGTAGGATTTGTGTATTGGAAATTACAAATATGAGAAGACAATTTTAGAAGAGGCTCATAAGAGTAAATTGAGTATTCATCTTGGAGCAACAAAGATGTATCAAGATTTGAGGCAGAATTATTGGTGGCTAGGAATGAACAGACATGTAGTAGAGTATGTGCCAACTTGTTTAACCGGTCAGAAAGCAAAAGTGGAACATGTAAGACCCATAATTTTAAAGCTCCATTTATGTATTTTTGGTGTATTTTGGATTTTGGTTCGGAGGCTTTTAAGCCAAAGTTAATTATATTTCGGAGTTTTATAATCAAAAAAGACATTTTGATGCCAATCAAATTTTCTCGTCGATAAATAAATTGAATTTAACTGCGGAAAATCCTTTACGGAGAATTTAAGGCGTTTCGGGTGAAACGGTAATTTAATAAATATCTAGATTTTGAGATATTTGTTAAGTTATATTTATTATATTTATATATGTTTGTTTGGAGGGAAAAAGAAAGGAAAACTAGAAGGAAGGAAAAGGAAAAGAAAATAGTATATAAAGGAAGGAAGGAAAAAGGAAGAAAGGAAAAAACAAAGGAAAGAAAAAGAAAGGAAGGAAATTTCAAATTTCCATCTCCTTCCTCTGAACTTCACACGTGAACACCAAAATTCCATCCTTCTCCATTTTTCGTTTTCGTTGCTTCCTTTCCTTCAAAGCTAGTGACCCAAGGTTGGGTGAGAGTTAGATCAAGGTTTTCGCAACTCCACTCTTCCTCTTTGATTCGAAAACGAAAAAAACGGTTTTGAGATCCAAACACAAACCCCTTCGTTTCTTCTTGATCCAAACCTCATTTCTCGAAGAGATAGAAGGGAAGGTTGCTCACCTCCGTGCTACGGTGCTAGTGGACCAATTTTGGAAGCGGCGTTGCGAGCGGAAAATTTACCGGAATTACTCGCGGTACCGGAAACGCACGATAAAGCTAACGTTGAGGTAAGGGCTCCTTCCAAATTTCTAGTTTGCATTAGGGACTTATCTATGATTGTGTGGAAATGAATTGGTTAGGGTTTAATGTATCGATTTGGGGAAAAACGAAACTAATACGTTATGGGTAAAACCTTAGAGTTAGGTTTTGTTTATATTGATGAATGTTTCGTGGTAAATGAGTTTGAAGTCATTGTGTATGATTATGGGTAAATGAAATTTGATGTATCTGGGTGTTATGTTGCGTGATTTGTGTTCGTTGTATTTGGTGTGTTCACACTTGATGTTTGTAATTGGTGTGGTTGTTGTGATTTATGGTTTGAATGTGAAAGTATGTTTGAATTTGTTTCTGTGGAATTTGAAAACCATTAGAGTTAAACGAGTATTAAAAATGGGAATCTTTTAATACCTCGGTTTACTTAATGTGTATTTGAGGAAAATGTTTAAGTTTAACTGGGCGTTGAGAATGGGGAATCTCTTAATGTCTCGGTTACTTAACTATCGTTTTTGAAAATCGTTTCGGTAAATGAGTATTAAGAATGGGGAATCTCTTAATGACTCGTTTACTGAATGTTTTTGCGAGAAAATCGTTTAAGTCAAAAGTATATTAAGAATGGGGAATCTCTTAATATGACTGTTTGCTTAACGTTTTGTTTTGAAAATCATTAAGTTAAATCGGTATTAAGAACGGGGAATCTCTTAATGACTTATTTAATTAATGTTGTTTGAAAGTCGTTTAAGTTAAATGGGTATTAAAAATGGGGAATCTTTTAATATCTGCATTTGCTTAACGATTGTTGTGAATGCAGTCTGTGTATGCTCATGCATTTCATTTGGTAAATTGTGTCGACCCGTGATAGGTGACACCTTGGTAAACTGTACTGACCCGTGATAGGTTGTACGTTTACGATTTACTATTTAGTAATTCGTGTTGACCCGTGATAGGTGACACCTTGGTAAACTGTACTGACCCGTGATAGGTGGTACGTTTATGAGTTACTATTTAGTAAATCGTGTCGACCCGTGATAGGTGACACCTTGGTAAACTGTACTGACCCGTGATAGGTGGTACATTTACGATTTACATTTTTGGTGAATTGTGCTGACCCGTGATAGGTGGCACCTAGGTAAACAGTACTGGTCTGTGATAGGCGGTACGTTTACGATTCCCGCTTTTTCTTTTAGTAAATCGTGTTGACCCGTGATAGGTGACACCCTCGGTAAACTGTACTGACCCGTGATAGGTGGTACGTTTATGATTTACGCATTTTAGTAAATCGTGCTGACCCGTGATAGGTGGCACCTCGGTAATTGGTACTTTGGCCTGCGATAGGCGGTACAATTATGATTTACGGCCCTTCGAGGAGGGTTTTGGTTTGGAATTCCGAGTCCATGCATTTTGGCATATACGCATTGCATTAGGGTGCCTGGCACGCGAGTCATGTTTGATTTGAGTGTATGATTGAGTGATTCGAATTTTGATTTATCGTGATAACTGAGATGAAGGTGTTAAGTGTTATGTGTTGTTTATTGTGTGTAAGTATGATGGTTATCGAAACCCCGTGTGTCGTAGTAATCGCGTAGGAATTGCTAAGTGTTAGGTTGTGGACCTGATTTGGAAGGACTTGAGTTAATTCATGAATTTTTGGAAAACTGATCAGGGAAATCGATTTCCCAATCGATTGGATGGGTAAACAGGGACTTGGCCAATTCACAAATCGATTAGCCAGTCGATTTCGAAATCATTTTTTCAAGGAATCAGTTAGGAAATCGATTGCCCAATCGATTAGGCCTTAAGTCAGGGGCTCAGGAACCAATCAATCGATTTACCAATCGATTGAATTCAGCCCAGGATTCTGTCTCATTAAGAATCCCTCACCAAATCGATTAGGAAATCGATTGGCTCGAAACCAGGGGCCCAGGAACCAATCAATCGATTTACCAATCGATTGAATTCAGCCCAGGATTTTGTTTTCATTAACAATCCTTCACCAAATCGATTTCCCAATCGATTGGCTCAGTGAAAATTCTCAGTTTGAGTTAGATGTTCGATTGCTCAGTAACTTATCCATGTCTTGATTTGTTATGTGTTAATTAGGAGATTGAGAACTTCATTTTACTTTCATTTTCAATTGGCAAAGTATTGCATGAACTTTTCGCATATTGGAAATCCTGTTAAGGTGCATGCTTAGTTGAAAAGTTATTTTGAGCATTCAAAAACTTAATTGCTATGTGTTAACTGTTATTTTCTGGTTGGTGACCCTTTACAATTATTGTGGAAATCTGGGCTTTGCCCTCAGATGAGAGTCAGGACGACCCTACCGGTTCGTACCCTACGGACGGGAATGGAGATGGGAACGCATGATTGCAGTTACTTTACGAAGAACTCACGGGGCGCGTGGAGATACTCAGGGTGTATAGCTTTTTGGCAGGATGATCAGATTAGGATGGTGTATAGGGACTAGGGGTCCTTCTTTTTGGTTGGGAGTAGTTTAGTTTGGAAAACTGTACTTTTACCAATATTATTAGTTGACATCATCTTTGGATGTTCCATGTACTTTGATGTTGTGTAAATGTTTTGGATTTGTAATTGGAGAAACTTTTCCGCTGCTTGTAAATTATAATGACTCAATTATTTATCCAAAGGCATTTCCTGATTTAATTCTTTGTTCGTTTTTTAATTACTTTTGAAAAAAAAAAAAATATATACCCTCGCTTTGTAAAACGGGGTGTTACATTGTGGTATCAGAGCATAGGTTTGGTTTTCTTTGGGAGCTGTGGAACCTTGGTTATAGATTGTAGGTCGACCTATAAGTTAGGAGTTGTTATCTGATCATGTGTCGGTTTAGGTGACTTGAGTTGTCAAGTCCAATATAATTATGTGTTGTTATAGTCGGACGTGAGTTTGGGAATATTTTGAAGTAGTGTTAAGACTCTGCTTGATGATGGTTTTATAGGAAACCATGCCGCCAAGAAGGAATGACGCTCCGAGAGACAACGCTAATAGGAATGATCAAATGGCGGAGGCTATGAATAACATGGCTGCTTCTGTCGCCGCACAGACTGCTTCCAAGACTCAACGGGATCTTGAAAAGAGGGGAAGAGAGATCCGGGCTGCAGAGTCAAGAGGGTTAGAAGACTTCCGTCGTTACAATCCTCCTAAGTTCAAGGGGGATGAGAGTTCAAAGAAGGCGGATCAATGGATCCAAGAAGTGGAGAAGATCTTTGATATGATAAAGTGTCAGGCGGGAGTGAAGGTCAGCTATGCCACTTATATGCTGTTAGGGGATGCTGAGTACTGGTGGAGGAGTGCAAGGTTATTGATGGGAGCAGCCCACGAGGAGGTGAACTGGGAATCGTTTAAAAGGAAGTTTTAGACAAATACTTCCCGATGAGTACCAGGACTAAACTGGGGGACGACTTTCTGAAACTTCACCAGGGGAGCATGACTGTGGGCGAGTATGCTGCTAAATTTGAATCATTATCGAGGCACTTCAGGTTCTTCCGTGAAGAAATTGATGAACCATTCATGTGCCATCGCTTCCAAGACGGACTGAAATATGAGATTCAAGACTCCGTCTTACCCTTGGGAATTCAACATTTCCAAGCCCTGGTAGAGAAATGTAGAGAAGTGGAAGATATGAAAAACAAGAGGGCTAGCCGAGGAGGGAATTTTAATTCGGGAGGCCCTAGTCGGGTGAATTATCAGAACAAGGGGAAGCAAGTTGCTAAACCTTATAATCGACCACAGAATAACAACGGTGGGCAGAATCGCCCGGGAACCAGAACTTCGGGAGACAATTGGGACAAGTGCTTCGATGTTTCCGATGTGGGGAAGAGGGACACTATGCTAGTGCTTGTACCACTAACATCCCATCTGTCACAATTGTCGGAAGTCGGGGCACATGGCAAGGGATTGCACGGCTCCAAAGGTGGAACCAGTGGTGAATGTAGCTAGGGCTACCCGTCCTACTGCTAGGGGACGCATTTATTGTGTGAATGCTGAAGAGGGGAATCCATCTGGTAATCTGATTCAGCGTGACTGTGAGATTGCAGGTAACACTCTAACTGCACTCGTTGATTCGGGGGCAACCCATTCCTTCATTGCTTTGGACTGTGTGAATCGCTTGAAGTTATCTGTGTCTGCTTTACCTTTTGATTTGGTTGTTTCCACACCTGCTAAGACCTTAACCGTAAATTCAGCATGTTTACATTGTCGAATGACTATTCAGAATAGGGATTTCTTGGTTTAATCTAATTTGTTTACCGCTACAATCACTCGAGGTCATCCTCGGTATGGATTGGATGTCTTATCATTATGTGATCTTGGATTGTGCTCGTAATTGGTTCTTTTCCCCGAACCAGGGTTGTTAAGTATTTAGCTGCTAACAAACTCCGAGTGTCGCTAAGTGAAGGGACTCATGAGTTTTTTGTCTCTGGCAAATGTGGAAGCAAAGATAAGTGTGGAAATAGAAGATGTGATACTTGTCAACGAGTATCGGGATGTATTTCCAACGGAAATTCCAGGATTGCCACTGGTAAGAGAAGTGGAATTCTTCATTGATTTGCACCCAGGAACGGGACCTATTTCAATGGCACCTTATCGAATGTCGCCATTGGAATTAAATGAGCTCAAAGGCCAAATTGAAGACTTGTTGGAGAAGAAAATTCATCAGACCAAGTGTATCACCATGGGGAGCTCCAGTTTTGCTAGTTAAGAAGAAGGACGGAAGCTCGCGCCTATGTGTGGATTATAGACAGCTTAACAAGGCAACTATTAAGAATCGTTATCCTTTGCCACGAATCGATGATTTGATGGATCAATTGAGAGGGGCCGCGATATTTTCGAAGATTGACTTGAAGTCGGGTTACCATCAGATTCGAGTAAGGGAAGGAGACATTCAGAAAACAGCTTTCAGAACCCGCTATGGACATTATGAATACCTGGTAATGCCGTTTGGAGTTACCAATGCACCGGCAATTTTCATGGACTACATGAACAGAATCTTTAATTCATTCCTTGATAGATTCGTGGTGGTATTCATTGATGATATATTGATTTATTCGAGGACTGAAGAAGAGCATGGGGAACATTTACGACAGGTTCTTGAGATTTTACGCGAGAAGCGTTTGTATGCAAATCTGTCGAAGTGTGAATTTTTGGCTAGAGAAAGTGAATTTCTTGGGACATGTGATAACCAAGGAAGGAATCGCTGTAGATCCGGCTAAGATTGAGGCGGTTCTTGCTTGGAAACAGCCTCAGACCGTCACTGACATACGGAGTTTTGTAGGACTGGCAGGGTACTACAGGAGGTTTTATCGAAGGTTTTGCTAAGATTGTGGCTCCACTGACACAACTTACCAGAAAAAGATCAACCGTTCGCATGGACGGAGAAGTGTGAAGAAAACTTCCAGTTACTAAAGAGGAAATTGACGACCTCACCTGTATTGGTATTACCGCAATCAGAAGAACCCTATGAAGTTTATTGTGATGCATCTCACCAAGGGTTAGGATGTGTTCTGATGCAACACAAGAAAGCTGTGGCTTATGCCTCGAGACAATTGAAGATTCACGAAAGGAACTATCCTACTCATGATTTGGAGCTTGCCGCGGTTGTTTTTGCATTAAAGATCTGGAGGCATTTTTTATATGGGTGCACGTTCACCGTGTTCAGCGACCATAAAAGCTTGAAATATTTGTTTGATCAGAAGGAGTTGAACATGCGCCAGAGACGATGGATGGAGACTCTCAGGATTTTGATTTCACGCTGCAGTACCACCCTGGGAAGGCCAATGTAGTGGCTGATGCGTTGAGCAGAAGAAGTGTATCGGTGTCTTCGATAATTATGGCTAGACAACAAGAGTTGTGGGAAACTTTTAGAGACCTACACTTGAACGTAGAGTTCGCACGGGAATTTTGAAATTCGGAATGATTAAAATCTCGAGTGGACTACTTGAAGACATTGCGAATTCTCAAGATGACGCCTTAATTCAAGAGAAGAGGAATCTAATAGTGCAAGGGAAGACGAATGAGTTCAAGATTGGGGCAGATAATATTTGCGGTGTAATGGTAGGATTGTGTACCAGCCATTTCAGATATGCGGAAAACGATTTTAGAAGAGGCGCATAAGAGTAGGCTGAGTATCCATCCTGGAGCAACAAAGATGTATCAGGATTTGAGGCAGAATTATTGGTGCCAGGAATGAAGAACATGTGGCGGAATATGTATCCCACTTGTCTAACTTGCAGAGAAGCGAAGGTGGAACATCAGCGACCTGCTGGAATGTTGCAACCTTTAGATAACCTGAAATGAAGTGGGACAGCATTTCATGGATTTATAACCGATTACCAAAGACAAGGAGAAAGAATGATCCATATGGGTGATAGTGGTCGACTAACTAAATCTGCTCACTTTTGCCGGTAAGGACCACTTATAAGGTAGATCAGCTAGAGATCTACATTGCTTGAAATTGTTGAGGTTACACGGGTACCATTGACATGTGTCAGACCGTGATCCAAGTTTCACATCCATTTTTGGGCATTGCACGAGCGTTTGGGAACGAAGCTACGATTGTAGTTCAGCTACCATCCACAAACGGACGGGCAGACTGAAAGATGAATCAGTCCTTGAAGATTGTTGAGAGCATGATGTACTAGATGATAGAGGAAGCTGGGATGATGTACTTCCGTTGATTGAGTTCACTTACAACAATAGTTTCCACGCAAGAATTGGAATGGCACCATATGAAGCTTTATACG
>PGTU02016342.1:0-13538 GCA_002896215.2 Cicer echinospermum | reverse complement strand
TTTGTTATAAATTTTAGATCAAATATATTTTTGATATTTGCTTATAATATTTAAGTTTAAAATAATAAAGTTTATTATTTAAGGGACTTTTTTTTATATGATTTTACATTTTTTTTTTAAATTTATTAAAAAGAAAAAGTAAAAACAGTGCACACAAAATCTATCTAAGGAAAAAATTGTTAAAAACACGTGTTTTGCAAAAGTGCATTTAGTATTTTTTGACGCTTTAGACGAAAATGATGTAATTTATTCCTTGTTTATATTCTTTTTTTTTTTTGTTTTAGAAATGATCTCTATAAAAGATTATTCGCTTGCAGTAGAATTTTATGTTTCACTAACATCTCTATCTTAAAAAAAATCCAGCAAAATCTCTAAATCATAAGTGATAATGGAATGAAAATTATTGTCAATAACAAAAACATTTGGATATGTCATATTTTTTACATTTATTTTTAAATTTATTAAAACAAAAAGGTAAAAACAGGGGACATAGACCTTATCCAAGAAAAAAATGTTAAAAAAGTTTTTCAAATGATTTGGATTTTTTGACCTTTAGACGAAAATTATGTAATTTATTCCTTGTTTATATTCTTTTTTCTTGGTTTAGAAATGATCTTTATAAAAGATTATTCGCTTGCAGTAGAACTATGTATTTCACTAGCATCTCTATCTTTAAAAAAATTTCACAAAATCTCTAAACCATAAGTGATAATGGAATGAAAATTATTGTCAATAAAAAAAACATTTGGATATGTCATATTTTGGAACACAACCTTTGACTGTAGATTGACATCCAATTTAAGATAACTTTGATGGTTTTGAATATCGTTATTCTCTAACACTGTATTATTCCATGAACCAACAATACACATATATGGATGTTGATGATTCTCAGGTAGATGATATGTGTTAGTTGAAATAGATAATCTTGAACCAAATATCTCATGAATTATATTTTTTTCAACAGATTGAGCTTTTCCATGACTATTATAATATTTTTGATATTTATATATGGAGTGTTGTACAACTTTACAAGATTCACAAAATAATGACAATTTTTCATAATCAATGTAAACAAAAAATACACACCCTTCACGTTCAATAAGAATGCGATCTCTCGACTCATGCATCATGTCCAAATCAACCAAAACTCGAGCAAAATGATGCAACTTTTTTAGTTAGTTGCTTCCTTTAAAAATAAAGGAGTGTCAATACCTGAAGCAATCTAAAGATAATATTTGGTCTCCAATATTTCTAGAGCTGATTATAGATACGAATCCAACATGAGCCTTTGTTTTAACCAAAATAAATTGAAATATTTGGTCTAGAGAAAACAGAGGCAGGCCTTATACGCGCAAAGTTCAAACATCGAAACAATTTACAAATCATGAAAAAAGCAAATGAGAACTCATAAAATCCTTTTCCTCGAGGGGAACATCGTGCCATTGATGCATAGGTTTTCCAAATTTTTAAAGCTCTTGACGTAAATCCGACAACGTGGTATGGTTCATCACCTTTAGATATAAATAATTGATCACCATGAATGTTTATTTTTGCAGCGTGGCCAAACAAGTTGTTTACATAGTCCTAAAGAGTAGACCCAGTCTGCAACTCCACAACACGACATCTCATTAACAATCACAATATTTCAAAACTTACCTCTTAACAAATATGCTCTAAAGTGCTATATAACAAATTCATAAACATTTTGAAGTGAGTATTGCGTGCACAAGGAATATTATCGTGTAGGCTTCAATCTGGTCCAAAATATAACTCGAAGGAATTCCCCATGAATCTATTTTGATGAACATCCATGGTTAGAGAGAAAATGAACAATGTGACTTAGTAATCCCAATATCACAATGAGATAAAAGCAAAAGTCAAAGTTCAATTAAATAGAATATATTAAAAAAAAAAGGCTTGAAAAATAAATAGAAATAGATTGTAAAATGATTTCCCATCGAGAGTTATTTTTCTTATTGTAAATCAGCCAAAACTTTATTGTTTATATCATTTTGAATGAGTGTTATAACTTGGTTCGATGAAGGATTTTGTTCTTTGCATATCCTCCTAACAAAGTAAGAATCATAGATGAATTTGTATCACAACAGATACAAACTCATCCTTTGTAAATGGTCAAATATCGTTGAGAACCCTTGATGTAAATAGAGGATGACTTTAGAGGCTAGAATACTTGTATACCTCAACTAGGCAATTGCTAGATTGATGGGAAGCCCAATTTTGGTGAATCTTGTTAGGCTAATAAAGAATACATGTTGCAGAGCCTTGTGAGGTTAGATTAAACAATACAGGTTTGATTCCTAAAGAGGCTTAGAGAATACTTGTGTTTCTTGGTCTGCTAAATGAAGGTGGATTGCTGAGAAGACAAGTTTGGTGTTGATTCTTGAGGAAATCTAGAGACTGAACTTCTTGTGGCCAGGAGATGGCTCACAATACTAAATTCTTAGAAAGGAATGACAACATAATTGTTGCATGAAGATGCTTAGAGAATATTCAACTCAAAAGATGAGTGAAACCAGATCTGGAGGAAATTTAGAGATCGTACTTTTGGAGGCTTAGAATGGCCTTATAATAATCAATGCTTGGAGAGGAAAGGTGTAACAGTCCATCTCTTATCGGTACCAGCACTATTAATCACAACTTTCTCGCCCCCTTTCACGTAGTGGAAATAACTAGTTTTTACCTTCCATGAAAATCGAACCCAATACCTAGGGGATAAGTACCATCGTCCATTCATTCTCACTACCTATTGACTTGGTCCTAGATTTGATTCCGACGGAAAGCAAAAACTCGTTATTTCCACTACATGGAAGGAGGTGAGAAGGTTGTGATTAACAGTGCTGGTAATGGTAAGGGCTGAGTTGTTACAAAAAAAAAATAGTGAATTTTGCCTTCCGTGGAAATCGAACCCGGTACCTAAGGGATAAGTACTACCGTCTATTCATTCTCACTACCAATCGAGCTATTTTTGTAACATCTCATCCCTTACCTCAAAAGGCGAGTGACGCCAAAAACTTGGGAAATCATGAGACTATGCTTCTAGTAACTTGAAAAGACTTTACAAAACTTAATACCTAGAAAGGCAAGGAAACAAAACTTGTTTCTTAGAGAGGTGAACAATACTCAATGCTTGAAGAGACAAAAAAGAATACTTATCTTGAAGTGACTTTAAGAACACTGAATTCTTGTGGAGGTAGATTGAACAACTATGTCACTTTATAATGGATAAGTACTTGATTGTACTAATGGACAAAAATCTCTCGTTTTAAGGAGGACTAGACGTAACCACAATTGTGGGTGTGAACTAGTACAAAAATCATTATGGTGCTCTTCTCTTCCCTATTCTCTTGTATTTTTATGCACTTGCTTCTGCATGATGTCCTTAAATTCAACCTTCTAAACACCATGTGCTTTATAAAATGAGATAAGATTTTGATAAAGAACATAAGGTTAATAGTTTAAAAAATGGTCAAACAATTCAAACTCCCATTTCTTGAGTTTCTAGCACCTTGAAAATATCATCCATAGATGAACAAAAAGTATTATTTTTAGAGTGTTTTATAAATAAAGCGACAATGTCCAACTTCCTTAACAAGTCGTTTTCTAATGGAAATTGCTTAGTCTACCATACCAAATTTCAAAACATGTCAGAGATATTTATATCTTGGACACCCAAGTGGTTATTTAACAAACACATCTTCATTTAAAACCATTTAAATGCACTAATTACATCAATCTAATTAAAGTAATGGCATGATAACAACATAGAAATGTCAATTTGAATAACTTCCAACCTTGCCACTAGAGGAAACATCTTAGAGAATCAATATCTTCTTGTTAATAATAACTTTGTTCATCAGTATAGCTTTGTTTCAAATAACCAATTTTCCATATTCATCGAGTTTGTTTTGGAAAATCCACTTGATTCCAATGGGGTATTTCCATCTGGTTTCAAATGACTATGTATATTTCACAACCGCAAAACTAGACACCGTGACTGCGAGTACAAGCTATACTCATAGCCTGACAAGCCTATCAACTACTTAACAATAAAGCACTAATTAGTTCTCACATAATCATTTAAAAAAATATATGTAACTTTTCCTCAAAATATTTGACAGAGTATCATCTTTAACTTCAACATCCAAATTTATAAAATCTCTGTTTACAGTCTTAACTCAGTCAATTCATATTTCAACGAGCCATAATCTAATTGTTTAATACATGTTCAAAAAAAAAAAAGATTTCTAGACTCCAAAATAGTTACAAATTACATCAAACTCAACAAACTTTACAAAAAAATGGTCGTCGATCAAAGAGGACTACCAAAAAGAAATATGGTTGAGATTTGAATCTACTAACAAACTGCTACTCAGCTGCATGTGAATCTGAAAAAATGAAACAACATGCAAGATAAAGTCACAAAAGACTTAGTGAGGAGACAACAACCACCATCAACTAAAAGAGAAACACACAAAAAGGTACGAATAACTATTTTACAATCTTGTAGCGATTAAGTTATACACATAATAAAATCATTAAAACTTATAATTAGTGATCAGATAGGAAATATTAAAAATTCCATTTATAGCGTAGCGAAATCAAAATGAATAACATTAAATCATCACAAAAATCAAACAAGTAAATTTACAAATTCTTCAGAAACCAAGAGGCGAACTTCATCTCATTGATAAGCCCTTTCCTCCTAAGGGTGGTCTTTTCCTTAGGCGTTCTCATCTAACGGAATGCCCTCTCCTTCTCAATTCTGCAACGGCATCATCAACACATCAATTGGGAGCTTACCTCTCGTTATAGCCCTCTTCTCATACGATAACATTTTCATAGGGACGAACTCCATCTAACGGGTAATTCTCCTAATCAAAACGAGATAACTAAGTGCACCTAACGCAGTTAACAATTTATAATTATAACAACGATTTCTCAAAGCAGATATTTAAAATCATCTCTAATTTCATCATAATTCATGAAAACATATTCAATCGCATAACAATTCAATATTTAAATACTTTTAACTCATACGTAAATCAAACTAATAACATATTATATAATAAGACCATTAAAATTAATAAATATGAAATTGAGATAAATTTCGAATGTTGTGTTCCCCAAATTTTTAAATAATAACATTAACATAGAAAATGAGTAAAATAATAATTATAGCATTATAAAAATATATTAAGATGACGTTGTCCACTCACAACTATGAAGAACCGACTACGTTTGTTCAACAACTACCAGAGTAGCCGGTAGGACCTCAACTAACAATCTGAGCATAAAAATATTCTCAAGATTTAGAAAAAATTATTCTAAAGTTAGCTAACTCTTAGAAAACCATAAAAAATAATTAAATGCTACTCTAAGCGCAAAAATAAGATTTTTAAACAAAACTACATTTTTCTAGGGATTCATATCATGATTAAAGTTGTGTATTTACCTCAAAGAGTCTCAATAAACATCTCTCAAGAAATGGGTACCCTTCTTCATCCTTAGAGCACAAACCCTAACCCAAAAATTATACTCAAGTACTTGATATCCTTCCTATAGGTTTAAGATTTAAGGAGACTAGCTTGGCTTTAAGTAAGAAGAAGAAGAGGAAGAAGAAGAGGAAAAGAACAGAAAAAAAAATGAAAAATAGGGTGAGGGTGAAGTAGCCGAAGGGAGAGAAGAAGAAGGGGGAAAAGTGGGATGGAAAAGAAAGTGGGGAAAGTTGATTTTATTCATAATAATATTAATATTAAAAATAAATAAATAAAACAAAATAAATAAAAATAACTTTAATGAAATAGAGCGTTTCAATATAAAATAATTTAATAATTGATTTCTTGAACTATTTTCTTTTCTACTTGCTAATAGGGTTCTTTTGTGCTATAACTTATACATATGAGTACTCTCCCTTTTCTAATGATTATTTCTCATGCTCGACTTATCCTTTGCAACAATGATGGTTTACTATACCCGTATTATCAAAACAAAAGCTTCCAACGATTCATCATTGGTTTCTCCCACATAGGGTAGCTAAGTTGTCTTTGAGCTACAATCTGATTGTAATTATGGCACCATTTGGTTTCCATGATGGTACATTTGGCCGCAATTGCATATTATTCTTTCACCCCTTGTTCTTTATGATACCATGAAAGTGTCCTTGGTAAGTTTAGCTATACTGTGAGATCATTCACGATTACTTTAAATTCACATGATACATCTTCTTGAACAAATGAAACTGAATCAAATATACAACACCGAAGACAACACAAATAGTTCCACCTTTCTTCTCGTGTCGCATATGTAGAGAGTAGTATACATCAGCAAGAAGCGCCATAACCAAATTTTCTTTATTTTGTTAAATCCAGAAAAGACATTGATGGCAACAAAATCTAAAAATTATTAAGGTTCAGAAATGAAATAATACCATAGATAATGAAAGCCAAAACATCTATAAAAGTACCTCATCTTTTTAGCGGCTAAATTTTGTGCCTTTTGCCTCTAAATATTTTCTTGAAAAACCATCAATAACTCATTTTTCCTCTTTTTTACTTGCCAACTCTCTATGTCAATTTTCATCACTTGAAAAGTTTAAAAATGGTCAAAACACTCATTTTCTTGTGTTTTCTAGAACCTTAAAAAACGTTCCATAGATTTGAACAAAAATAATATTATTTTTAAAGTATTTTCTAAATAAAGCAATGTTCACTTTTCCTCTTATGAAGCATTTTCTAATGGAAAATTGCTTAGTCTACCATACCAAATTTCAAAACATGTTCAGGATATTTAATATCTTGGACACCAAGTGGTTATTAAACAAACATGTCTTCATTTATCAAACCATTTAAATGCACTATTTACATCAATCTAATATAAAGTAATGGCATGATTTGCAACATAGAAATGTGAAATTGAATAACTTCTAACCTGTGCACTAGAGGAAACATCTAGAGAATCAATATCTTCTATGTAATAATAACTTTGTACATCAAGTCTAGCTTTGTTCAAATGACTTTTCCATATTCATCCAGTTTGTTTTGGAAATCCACTTGATCCCAATGGCATATTTTTCCATCTGTTTCAAATGACTATGTATATGTTACGACCTGAACCTAGACACCATGATCAGCCGCACACAAGCATATACTCATAGCCTGACAAGTCTACAGCCTACTAACAATTAAGCCAACTAATTAGTTTCTCAATAATTATTTAAAAAATTATATGTAACTTTTCTCGAAATTCGACAAAGTATCATCTGTAACTTCAACATTCCAAATTTATAAAAATCCTTGTTTACAGTCTTAACTCAATAAATCATTTCAATGAGCATAATCTTAATTGTTTAATACATTATATAAAAAAAAGACTTCTAGAACTCCAAAATAGCTATAAAATTACATCAGACTTCAACCAACTTTACAAAAATGTCCTCGATCAAAGAGGCTCCAAAAAAGAAATATGTCGAGACTTGATCTACTAACAACTTGCTACACAGCTACCTGTGATTGAAAAAGAGAACAAACATGAAAAGATAAGTCACAAAACTTCGTGAAGAGCCAACAACCACATAACTAGAAGGGAAACACAAAAAAAGGCACGAATAACTATTTTTATAATCTTGTAGCGATTTAGGTTATACACATAATAACAATCATTAAACTTTATAATTTAGTTGATCCGATAGAAATATTAAAAATTCCATTATAATTCCATTCATTCTCATTGAATAGTCATTTTCTCCTAAGGGTGGTCTTGTCCCTATGGATTGCTCCATCTAACGGATAACCTGTTCTTCTCAAATGCCCGCAACGCAATCATTACACATCAATTAGGGAGCTTACCTCTCGTTGATAAGCCTTTTCCTCCTAGCAGATGATTATTGTCTCATAGGGGCAGGTCTATCTAACGAGTAATTCTCCCTATCAAAACGGGATAACAAGTGCACCTAACGACGTTAACGGATTTCATAATTATTAACACGATTTTCTCAAAGCACGTATTTAAAATATATCTAATTTCCATCGTAATTCATGGAAAACATATTCAACCGCATAAAAATTCAATATTTAAATACTTTACTCTACGTAAATCAAACTAATAACATATTATATAACAAAGACCATAAAATTAATAATGATGAAATTGAGACAATTTATAAGGTGTATTCCAAAATTTTTTAAATAAATACTTTAACATAGAAAATGAGTAAAATAATAATTATATCATTATTAAAAAATATATGAAGATGACCGTTGTCAACTCACAACTATGAAAGAATCGACTACGTTTGTTCTCCAACAACTACCAGAGTAGCCGACATGACCTCAGTGACAAATCTGAGTATAAAAAATATCCTCAAGACTTTGAAAAGTATATAAAGTTTAGTTAACTCTAGAAAACATAAATAATTTAAATCACTCTAGCCGCAAAAAGAGTTTTAAACAAAACTACATTTTCTAGGGATCATATTATGATTAAAAAAGTTGTGTATTTACCTCAAAGAGCCGTCAATAAACACTCTCAAGAATGGTACCATTTTTCTTCCTTAGAGCACAAATCCCTAACCCAAAAATTATACCAAAGCACTTGCATATCCTTCCTATGGATTTAAGATTTAAGGAGACTAGCTTGCTTTAAGTGAGAAGAAGAGAGAAAGAAGAAGAAGAAAAAGAAACAAAACTAAATGAAAAATGGGGTGAGGTGAAGTAGCCGAGGGGAGAGAAGAAGGGAAAAAGTGGGATGGAAAGAAAGTGGCGGAAGTTTTTAATTAAATAATAATATTAACATTAAAATAAATAAATAACAAGATAATTAAAAATAACTTTAATGAAACATAGTGTTTCAATATAAATAATTTATATATGATTCTTGACTCTTTTCTTTACTACTTGTTAATAGACTCTTTTGTGCTATAACTTCTACATATGAGTACTCTCCTTTTCCTAATGATTATTTCTCAAAGCTCGACTTATCCTTTGAACATTGATGGGTTTACTATATTCTGTATGCTGCAAAACAAAAGCTTTCCAACGATTCATCATTTGGTTTCTCCCACATAGGGTATTTAAGTTGTCTTTGAGCTACAATTTGATTGTAAATTATTGCACCATTTGGTTCCCATGAGTGGCGTTTGGGCCGCATTTGGCATATTATTCATTCATCCCTTGTTCTCTATGATATACCATGACGTGTGTCCTCGGTAAGTTTAGCTCACTATGAGATCATTCACGATTACTTTTAACTCCAACATGATACATTTTCTTGAACAAATGAAACATGAATCAAATATACAACACCAAAGACAACACAAAATAGTTCACCTTTCTCTCGTGTTGCATAGTGAGAGTAGTATACATCAGTAAGAAGCGCCATAACCATTTTTTTTATAATTTTTGTTAAAAGCAGAAAGACATTGATGCAAAAATCTAAAATTATTAAGGTTCGGAATTGAAATATACATAGATAATGAAAGCCAAAACATCTATAAAAGTACCTCATTCTTTTTAGCGGCGTAATGTTTTGCCTTTTTGCTCTAATTTTTTTTGAAAAACCATCAATAACTCATTTTTCCTCTTTTTACTGCCACTCTCTTATGTCAATTTTCATCACTTTAACAATTATGCCTCAAATTTGAGGGATTTCCTTTATCCAAGGATAACTCGACATTCGTTTTGAAATCTTCCATATTTGCACATTTACTTAATTTCAACACTATTTTCTTAAAATAGGATTGTAATACTGGTAGTGCAGTGAGGACACCTATTTTCACATTTACCTCCCAAAGGTTTAGAATTTTCCCATATTATTAGGAAATTGTCATGATGTATGATTTTCATTTGATGTTGATGCCCCTTAAACTTTTCAATCAGGTGCTTAAACTTTAAGAATAAAGTTTTTATTTTTTCAATCCCTTATCCACTTAATTCAACACGTGGCTAAGGGCCTTATGATTCCCCAACAACATAAAAATTGATACAAAATGCCATTATGTTTTAATTTTTTCACTTAGAGAAAGAAAAAATGTTGTCAGATATGAATGCAAACTATATATATATATATTATATATATATATATATATATATATTATATATATATTATATATATATATATATAATATATATATATATATATATATATATATATATAAAGCTCCAAATGAATTAAATGTATGAGGTATTCTTTGGTGACCTATATAGATATTCTTATAATGAAATGATTATTGATTTTTTATTTAGTAAAACTCTCAAGAAACCTTAATACAAAAAATAATGGTCTTTGAAATCAAGTTTAGAGTGAGAGTCGATTACGCGCAACAAAGTATTAACACTCTACGACATTCGATAAAAAAACGATTATTTATAATTAATTATACAAATTTATATTAACTTAAAAAATTTACTTTCTTGTTATAATAAATTCAACCACACATATTATTATATAATATTTTTTATGAATGTGATATTAAAATAAATGTGCTTAAAAAAACTTATCCAAAGCATAGAGGGCCTCATGGGCAAAATTGAAGTAGGGAAAATGATTTTTTTTATCATGATAAACTATACATCAATCGAAAATAGGAGAATGAAATGAGATAATTTAATTCATAAACCTTGATCAAAAAATGCATGAATTTGAGCAACGAAGGAAAATTTTCAAAGTATTTGCTTACTAACAATAGTAAGAGGTAAGAGAGATGAGATATGCTTTTGTGGTGATTTTTTTTCTTAAGTGAGAGAGTGAAAAATAAAATGAGTAATGGAGGGAGAGTTGCACAGTTTTTTTTTTTATCAAAGCCACAATGAACATTTTTTTCCTCTAACTCACTACACAAAAATCTACTCCTAAAAAAAATGTTACTATGTCGAGAAAAATATCTAGATATTTAACTAAACAACATCATTATATCATTTAACTCACGATTAAACATATCACATCACTCATTTTTATATCTATTTTTTACAAAAATATATACTCTCGTCACAATCCAATTGACATATGAACTTAATAATAATGTGAGACGTCGTAAATTATTGTCGATAATAATCCTCCATATCCATTAAATTATTTCTCCGACAACTAACTTTAAGCGGGTCTCCAAATTTTTTTTCCAAACATTAATACAAATCTGACACTCTCATCTAATCCTTCTTACACAATTCATTCTATTCCCACACAAAAAAGGATAGTGAGGTGGCTCACTTTCGTCCTTACGTAGCCTTACTTACATAGTAAGAAAATATTAGATATATTTACTAACCTCTCGTTAAAATATTAATATCATAAAAAATATTTAAATATTTGGAGGACTTTATGTCACATCATCTTCGCTCAACTCTAAGTTCATTCTTAAACGAATCGCGTTCACTCACGGATATATTTCTTAGTACAAAAAAATTATAAAATAATTCTACTATTGAAAACTTTTTAAAATTTCGCGAATAAATTTTTTTCAGATGAAATTTTGTTCTTTAGCTTAGAAAAATATACTAAGAGCTATTCTCATTATAGCTAATATATAAAGTTTCTACTTTAATTTTTGGTGGCATTCAAAATCCGTTAATATATCTTGCCCGTATTCTCAAAAATCAATAGAAATTCATTTTTGAAATTACATAGTTCCAAGAACATTCATATAGTCGTTTAACATCAAGAAAACTACGAATAATTTTTCATCGATCAATTTGAAAGCCACACACAATTACAACAAATTTTACAAACAAACAGACAATGTTAAACAACAAACAGACGAAAGATAAACAATGGAACACAAAATTAGACAATAAGTCTTAATTATTGCTATAAAATAAATTACGGATCTTACAAAATTAATCTCTTAAATTATGAATTGCAAATATATCATTGAAAATTGTGAAATATCAATTAAAATAGTCCTAGATAAAATTTTGACATTAGTTATTTTGATGTTCCACTGTAGTAGAATATGTGACCTATTCACATTGATCCACATCAATGTCATATTCTCGGAGATAAATTTGTCGACAAAATTTTGTTCTCTCAAGATAAAATTGTGAGTATGTAATTGTGTATGAACTATTATAGGACAAATTAGTCAATGAAATATTTAATTTCATAAAAAAGTTATCTATGTTGTAATGACATTGAATATGAAATCAACGTAAACTAGTCAAATATTTCAATTATATGTTATATCATATATCTCTAACGATAAAAGTTTAAAAATGAACTATTTTGATTACCATTCATTCCCGCTATTACAGTATAAATATCGATATCGATTAGTTCTGATATAATACTTAAAATTTTAAATTACGATGCTTCTAAAACATTCTTTCTATATTGTTATTATTTATTTTTTGGTTGGTTACTGTACGTTGCTCAATGTGTTTTTCACTCACTTTTTTCCTAAACAAATGTGTAAAATTCTATGGTTAATTTCTGTTTTCTCTTGTTAATTCTGAAGATATTACCATACACTCCCACAGGTTGTACCTACCATCCCCTCAAGACACATAAAAGACAATTTTATCTTTTAACAATTTATAATAAATTCAAATTTTCGAATAAGATTATATGTCAAAAATTTATGAAGTTTCAAATCTAGATAACTGAAAGTTTTGAAAGTTCAATATGGAAAGTTTTGAAATTTTCCTATTTCGAAGTTTTTGAATTCTTCGAAGTTTTGAAAATTCTGAAATTTTCTATTTCGAAAATTCTGGAAATAGATTTCGAAACTTTTGAAATTTTTGAATGTTCTAGAAATTTTTTGTTCCAGAATATGAAATTTCGAGTGTCACATATTTTTATTTCGAAAATTTTGAAAGTTTCGAAGGTTAAGGTAATCTATCTAAAAGTTTCAACAAAATGAGTGATGAATATGAAAAATTAAAAGTTGAAGGTTTATAGTGATTAAAAAGATAAAATTATATATTTCGTTTGATAAATGTGATAGATATGTGTAAAAGTGTATGATAGAATTCTCTTAATTTCTATTTATAGATGGGGTCGTGTTGATTGGCCCATTAGTTCATTTTGATCTGGGTTGTTAAGACCCATAATTTTAAAGTACACTTTATGCATTTGTATGTTATTTGGAATTGGCTCGGAGGCTTATTAGCCAAAGTTAATAATATTTTGGAGTTATATGATCAAAAGTTATTTTGATGCCGTTCAGATTACTCGTCGATAAGTAATTTAAGATAAACTGCGGTGAATCTTTACGAAGAATTTAATGCGTTACGGTGTGAAATGGTAATTAACAAATATCTAGATATTTTGATATTTGTTAAGTTATAATTAAATATTATATGTATACTTATATGTTTGTTTGGAAAAGAAAAGAAAAGAAATAGAAAGAGAGAAAGGAAATAGGAAGAAAGAAAGAGAGTGAAGGAAAACAAAGGAAAAGGAATTCCATCTTCTTCCTCCCGTTGCCTCGCGAAAACCCATTTCTTCTCCTCTTGTTTTGCTTCCTTTTTCGTTCCTTTTTCTTCAAGACTAGTAACCCAAAGGTTGGTGTGAGAGTTAGGACA
>PGTU02016341.1:0-10555 GCA_002896215.2 Cicer echinospermum | reverse complement strand
TCCTAAACCCTAAACCCTAAACCCAAAATCCTAAACCCTAAACCCTAAACCTGAAACCCTAAACCCGAAAACCAAAATCCTAAACGCGAAACCCTAAAACCAAAATTCGAAACCCTTAACATGAAACCCTAATATTGGAACCCTAAACCCGAAACCCTAAACCCAAAACCCGAAACACTAAACTTGAAACTTTAACTCGAAATCTTAAACCCAAAAATCTATACTTGAAACCCTAAACCCGAAACCCTAAATTCGAAACACTAAACCTTAAACCCGAAACGCTTAACCTGAAACCTGAAACCCTGAACCTGAAACTCTAATCATGAATCCCTAAACCCTAAACCCAAAACTAGAAACCCTATACCTAGAACCAAAAACCCAAAATCCGTAACGCGAAAATCTAAACCCCAAACCTCAAACCCTAAATCCGAAACCCAAAACTCTAAACCCGATACCAAAAACTGTAAACCCGAAACCCTAATCCTGAAACCCTAAACTTAAAACCCTAATCCTGAAACCCTAATCCTGAAACCTTTAACTCGAAACCCTAAAATTGAAACCTTAATGTCGAAACCCTAAACCCTAAATCCTGAAACTCGAAACCCTAAACGCAAAACCGTAAACCCAAAATCTTAAACAAGAAATTCTATACCCGAAACCCTAAACCCAAAACTCTAAACCTGAAACACTAAACTCGAAACTTAAACCAGAAATCCTAAACCCTAAACCCTAAACCTGAAACCCTAAACCCGAAACCTTATACTTGAATCCCGACACCCTAAACCTGAAACTCTAAAACTAAAACCCTAATCCTGAAAGACTTAACTCTAAACCCTAAACACGATACCCTTAACTTGAAACCCTAAAAATGAAACCTTAATGTTGAAACCCTAAACCCGAAACCCAAAACCCGAAACTCGAAACCCAAAACCAGAAACCTTAAACCTAAATTCAGAAACTCTAAAGTCGACACTCAAAACCCGAAACCCTAAACCTAATACCCTTAACTCGAAACCCAAATCCTTAACCTGAAACCCTAATATTGAAACCTGAAACCCTAAACCCGAAACCAGAAACTTTAAACCTAAATCCAGAAACGCTATACTCGAAACCCTAAACCCAAAATCCTAAACCAGAAATCCTAAACCTGAAATCCTAAACTAAAAATTCTAAATCCTAAACCCTAAACCCGAAATCTAAAACCGTTAACCTGAAACCCTAATCCTGAAATCCTTATCCCGAAACCCTAAACCCAAACATAGAAACCCTATACCTAGAACAAAAAACCCAAAACCCGAAACCCTAAATCCTAAACCCGAAACTCGAAACCCTAAACATGAAACCCTATACTTGAAACCCTAAATCAGAAACCTTAATCCTGAAACCCTAAACCTAAAACCTTTAACCTAAATCCAGAAACCCTAAACTCGAAATCCTAAACCCAAAACCCTAAACCCTAAACCTTAAACCCTAAACCCGAAAACCAAAATCCTAAACCCGAAACCTTAAAACCGAATCCGGAACGCTTAATCTGAAACCCTAATCTTGAAACCCTAAACATTAAACTCGAAACTTAAACCCGAAATCCTAAACCCAAAAATCTAAATTCAAAATCCTAAACCTGAAATCCTAAATGCTAAACCTGAAACCCTAATTCCGAAACCCTAAATTTGAAACCCAAAACCCGAAACGCTTAACCCAAAACCCTAAATCCGAAACCCTAAACCCTAAACCATAAACCCAAAAATCTAAACTCGAAACCCTAAATCCAAAAATGTAAACTGGAAGCCTAAACCCGAAATCCTCGAAATCCTAAATGCTAAACTTGAAATCCTAATCCCAAAACCCTAAACACGAAACCCATAACATGAAACCCTAAACTCAAAACCCAAAATTTGAAATCTTACTCCCGAAACCCTAAACCTGAAACCTTAAACCTAAATCCAGTAACCCTAAACTCGAAGCCGAAAACCCTAAACCCAAAATCCTAAACCATAAACCCTAAACCTGAAACCATAAACCCGAAAAGCAAATTCCTAAACCGAAACCCAAAACCGTAAAACCGAAATACGAAACCCTTAACCATGAAACCCAAAACTAATCATGAAACCATAAACCCTAAACCCAAAACTAGAAACCCTATACCTAGAACCAAAAACCCAATACCCAAAAACTTAAACCCCAAACCTCAAACCCTAAACCCGAAACCCAAAACTCTAAACCCGAAACCAAAAACTCTAAATCCAAAATCCTAAACCCGAAACCATAAACCTGAAACCCTAAAGTTGAATCGCAGACTCTAAACCTGAAACCCTAAACCCAAAACTGTAATCCTGAAACACTTAACCTGAAAGCCTAACCACGAAACCCTTAACTCGAAACCTTAAAACTAAAACTTAAATGTTGAAATCTGAAACTCGAAACCCAAAACAAGAAACCTTAAACCTTAATCCAGAAACCCTAAACCCAAAACCCTAAACCCAAAATCCCAAACTAGAAATCCCAAACCCAAAACCCTAAACTTGAAACCGAAAATCCTGAACCCTAAAACCAAAACTCGAAACCCGAAACTCAACCCAAAACATGAAACTTTAAACCTAAATCAAGAAACTCGAAACCCAAAACCCTAAACCCAAAATCCGAAACAAGAAATCCTATACCCGAAACCAAAAAATCCTAAATCCCAAATCACTTAACCGGTAACCAGAAACCCTAAATCAAAAAATCTAAACCCGAAACCCTAAACCCGAAATCCAAAATGCTAAACCTGAAACCCTAATCCCAGAACCCTAAATCCGAAACCCTAAACCCTGAACCCGAAACGCTTAACCTGAAACTCTAAACTCAAAACCCTATACTTCATAAACCCTAAATCCTAAACCCTAAACCGTAAATCCTAAACCCAAAACTCTAAATCCCCAAAACTCTAAACTCCAGACCCTAAACTTGAGTCCCGAAACCCTAAACCTTAAACCCTACACCTAAAACCCTAAACCTCCTAAACGCTAAATCAAACCCTAAACTGTAAACCGTAAACCCTAAACACTAAACCGTAAATCGTATACCCTAAACTCTAAATCCCCAAAACTGTAAACCCCAAACCCTAAACTTGAATCTCGAAACCCTAAGCCAGAAACCCTACACCTAAAACCCTAATCTTGAAACACTTAACCCTCAACCCTCAACCCTAAACCCTAAACACAAAACCCAAAACATGAAAACATAAACTCGAAACCATTAACTCGAAACCCTAAACTTGAAACCTTAATTGTGAAACCTTTAACTCGAATTCCTAAATTTGAAACCTCAATTGTGAAACCCTAAACCCCAAACCCTAAACTCAAAACTCGAAACCCTAAACCAGAAACTTTAAACCTAAATCCAGAAACCCTAAACTCGAAACCCTAAACCCAAAATCCTAAACCTGAAATCCTAAACCCGAAACCCTAAAACTGAAACCCAAAAGCAAAAATTCTAAATCCTAAACCCTAATCCTGAAACCCTTATCCCGAAACCCTAAACCCAAAACTACAAACCCTATACCTAAAACAAAAAACCTAAAACCCTTAACCCCAAACCCAAAACTCTTAACCAGAATCTCTAAACTGGAAACCCTAAACTCGAAACAGTAAACTTGAATCCTGAAACCCTAAACCTAAAACCCTTAACTAGAAACCGTAAACAGAAACCCAAAACATGAAACCCTCAACTCGAAACCCTAAATCAGAAACCTTAATCCTGAAAGCTAAACTTGAAACCTTAAACCCAAATCCAGAAACCCTAAACTCGAAACATTAAACCCAAAACCCTAAAACCAAAATCCTAAACCCTCAACCCTAACCCCTAAACTGGAAACCCTAAATTCGAAAACCAAAATCGTAAACCCGAAACCCTAAAACGGAAATCTGAAACCTTTAACCTGAAACCCTAATCTCGAAACCCTAAATCCGAAACCCTAAACTCGATACACTAAACTCGAAACATAAACCCGAAATCCTAAACCCAAAAATCTAAACTCGAAACCCTAAACCCAAAATCCTAAATGCTAAACCTGTAACCTAATCCCAGAACCCTAAATCTGGAACCCTAAACCCTAAACCCAAAAATCTAAACTCGAAACCTTAAACCCGAAATCCTAAATGCTAAACCTGAAACCCAAATCCCAAAACCCTAAACACGAAACCATAAATCGGAAACCTTAATCCCAAAACCCTAAAACTGAAACCTTAAACCTAAATCCAGAAACCCTAAACTCGAAACCCTAAACCCAAAACCATAAACCCAAAATCCTAAACCCTAAACCTGAAACCCTAAACCCGAGAACCAAAATCCTAAACCCGAAACTCTAAAACCGAAATCCGAAACCTGAAACCTGAAACCTTATTCTTGGAACCCTAAACCCGAAACCCTAAACCCAAAACCCTAAATCCAAAACACTAAACTCGAAACTTAAACCTGAAATCCTAAACCCAAAAATCTATATTCGAAACCCTAACCTGAAATCCTAAATTTGAAACCCTAAACCCCAAACGCCTAACCTGAAACCTGAAACCCTGAACCTGAAACTCTATTCATGAAACCTTAAACCCAAAACTATAAACCCTATACCTAGAACCCAAAATCCGAAACGCGAAACCCTAAACCCCAAACCTTAAACCCTAAACCCGAATCCTTAACTCGAAACCTCAAACCTGAAACCTTAATCCCAAAAACCATAAACCAGAAACTCTAAACCTAAAACCATAATCCCAAAACACTTAACCCGAAACCCCAAACCCAAAAATCTAATCTCAAAACCGTAAACCCTACACCTGAAACACCAAACCGAAATCCTAAATGCTAAACCTGAAACCGTAATCCCAAATCCCTAAATCCGAAATCGTAAACTCTAAACCCAAAACGCTTAACCTGAAACCCTAAACCCTAAACCCGAAACCATAAACCCGAAACTTTAATCATGAAACCCTAAACCCAAATCTAGAAACCCTATACCAAGAACCAAAAACCGTAAACCCTACACTCGAGACTCTAAACCCGAAATCTTAAATGCTAAACCTGAAACCCTATTCCCAAAAGCCTAATCACAAAACCCTAAATTCAAAACCGTAAACCCTAAACCCTAAACACTAAACCCGAAACCCTAAACCTGAAACAGTAATCCCGAAATCCTAAATCTGAAACTCTAAACACAAAACCCTAATCCCAAAACCCTAAATCCGAAACCCTAAACCCAAAACGCTTAACCTGAAACCCTAAACCCGAAACTTGAAATTGTAATGATGCAACCCTAAACCCTAAACCCAAAACTAGTAACCCTATACCTAGAACCAAAAACCCAAAATCTGAAACCCAAAACTCTAAATCCGAAACCCTAAACTTGAATCCCAAAATCCTAAACCTGAAACCCTAAACCTAAAACCCTAATCCTGGAAGACTTAACCCGAAACCCTTAACACGAAACCCAAAACCCAAAACATGAAACCCTAAACTCAAAACCCTTACCTCAAACCCTAAACATGAAACCTTAAATCCGAAATCCTAAACCCGAAACTCTAAACTTGAAACCCAAAACCGAAAACCTTAACCTAATCAAGAACACGCCGTAAACTCGAAACCCTAAAACTAAAACCCAAAATCCTAATTCATGGATAGTCATAAGTGTTGATCTTATGCAGATACATTGGAATGAATATAGTTTCTGAGTTATATTGTGGCAATGATAATGTATTGACTACTTGGGTAAAATTTATGTTTGTCTTCGTTATTTAAAATAAGAACATAACATTTTCCTGTTGTAAGTGTGGTTGTTGAAATTATTTGGAGTTATTTTTGGTGTTTTTTCCAGCAAATGTAACTTGGTTTATGTACATAGTTCAATGGAATTCAGCATTACTGGATATAGAGTTGGGTTTTTTCCATCACTTCCCCATTTCTTTGACTAAAGTATGTGCTTTGGCAAACTGAGACATCTTCCTCGTCACACACACATTTGCAAAGTGACCCTTCCTTTTTATGGTTAATTGATTGTGGTGCTTAAAGGGATTGCCTTAAAGCTTTATCAATCCGAAGTGCGTGAATAAAGACAATACCTTTTTGAAGATGAGAGTAATTGGTGTTTTGGTAAGGTGCTTCAACGTTTATCTATACTTATGCGGCATTGCAAATACATTCTTTTACTTTCGTTGGTCTCTAAGTATTTATGCAGTTGATTACTCCATGACAATTGTCCAAGTTTTTTACAAATGTGATCTGGCCCGAGTTATGTTTTCGATTATAATCATATTATATGAACTGCATATCCTAATTATGCCTAAAATGCTTGAGAAAAATGGTGTTATATGTTAAATGTCTTTTAATTCTTGTGATGCTAAATGACCTTAAATAATTTTATAGGTTCCCATTATTGCTACATATGCCGAAAAAGCATCAAAGGTCATGTGCTTTTACTGCCCAGCTGCTGTTTGTGGAAAATGCTTCTTTGATGGTGGATTTGCTACTGTCGAAAGAAACAAGGATTTTGGAGGCACTGCGCAAAACTTGCATCTCTACTTGAAAAACAAACTGATGTTGATTCTAATGGGGTAAGATATGTTTCAATCATGTGGTATGTTATATACAGCAAGAGAAAGAAATAGAAACAATCATGTGTTATTATTACACTATGTAATAATATGTTATTATTATTATTATTATTATTATTATTATTATTATTATTATTATTATAATATGTTACTCTATTTTATAATGAACAAACTAAAATGAATGAATTCAAATATTGTTTTAAAGATGTTCGTATAAAATAATAAAGTAAGTTATTGTTTTAACTATTGATAAAAAAGTTATTATTATTATAGCAGTTTTTTTATTTTATCGAAATACAAAATTTATTAAGTAATTAAATCAACCATAATGAAAGAGATAATACAAAGATAATAATTCTCAATCTAAATGTTAGGAGGCAGTTAAAAACCAGCAAGCACAATGGACTCATTAGCTTAGCTCATTCGCAGTTCAAACTCACACCACTTCTAGAGAGAGAAATAAAACAGTGTAGAGAGAGAGCGAGAAACACATTATTCATATCAATAATGAACTCTTCTCACATCTCATCTCTCACTTCAATCTTGTTTCTGTGTCATATTCTTCAATAGTATGTAATGTAGGGATCCATGGGGTGGTCCGTTAGAGATCAACGTCACATAGTCAGCCACCGGACGAAGTTCGTAGCCGGAATATTCAGCGAACTTGACAAAGCAGCTTTGTGACGTCCGTTGGATGAAACTCGACAGATTGAGTTGGTTACTGGATCCCACTGATCAGAAGAAGAAGTATGTAGATCTGGGTTGAATCATTGTTAGCCATCAAGATCTTCGTTTGGATTGTTGGAACAATTGTTTTTTGCTGCTGTTTGTTGCTGGGTTTTGTTACTCTTATTGTTAAAACTGTTCCTCGTCATCAGTCATAAACATCCTCCTCCTGATAATTATACACTTGCGCTTTATAAGGCTCTTATGTTCTTCAATGCCTGCAAAAATGTAAGCTTTTTTCTGAATGTCCTCTTCATTTTGTTTTGTTGGGTCTTACTAATTGGGTAAATTTTTATTTTTTATGAAAGTGGGTTTTTTATATATGGTATTTTACTTGATTTTGTTATGTGATTCATTTTTATGTTATGATTCATATAGGGACCAATAGTGTAAAGTTTGATTTTTTATGAAAATGGTTTTTTTATTTTTTATTTTTGTATGTTATTTTAGTTGATTTGGTTTGTGATTCATTTCTCTATGTGTCATAGAGGGACTAATAGTGTAAAGTTTGATTTTTTATCTTGCTTTTTATGTTATGTTATCTCAATTTGATTAGTGAATTTTGTCAAAAAAAGAAGTTTGATATGTAAGTGACTTTCAACCTTCTGATTATGAAGACCTCAATGACACATCAGGAGTTAAATCGGTGAGTGGAAAGAAGAAGTGCATGAAAAGCTAAATTCAATAAAAGGAAAAGTTGGAGATAAGAAAAAGGATTATGTAGGATGGGGTTCAAGAAGTCTCATTGATTTTCTTGAAGATATTAGTAGAGACACAACCAAAGAACTTTCGGAACATGATGTTGCTTCAATTATCATTGAGTACTGCAATAGTAACAAGCTATTTGACCCTTCGAAAGATCATATGTGATGAAAAGTTAAGGACTTTCCTGCTACTAGTTTAGTTTAGTCTTTGTGTTTCCTTCTACTCCAACTTATATATTAATAACTTGCAATCCATCCTTTTAAAGGGATCGCCGTTCAAAGGATCTTTTGAAAGTATTTAACATCGACGGTCAGCCAGAAAATCGAGCTGACATGTCTTCGGTCAGTAGGATCAAGCATTGGAAGACGAAATGAAGGTAAAGTTCGTTTCCAACTCAACAAAAGACGAGTCCCAAAGTTCGAATTTTCTGTAGAGGTCACGTAATGCAATAATGGGAGCTGCGGATGGTGTCCGTCGAGTTGCAACCAAGGTAGCTGTGGCATTTGTTGAATATACTAAAACAACAGAAGCCCTTGGGCAAACAAGTGATGGGATGATTTGGAGTGGATGTACAAATGGCTTACTTGTGTAGTGGGATGGCAGTGGAACCCGTTTGCAGGATTTTAATCGCCACCCTTGTGCCGTTCAATGCTTTTGCAATTTTGGAACACAGGTGTATGTATGCTATGTGAGTGGTATTATCCAAGTACTGGACTTAGAAGGCAATATAATTGCAGGATGGGTTGCTCATAATAGTCTTGTGGTTAAATTGGCTGTTGGTAACGGTTCTGTGTATAGCTTTGCAACTCATGGCGGCATACGCGGATGGAATATTGCATCCCCAGGCCTTGTTGACAACATAATAAGAACAGAGCTGGCCTCAAAGGAACTTATACAAGAAGACACAATATCAGAATTTTGATTGGCACATGGAATGTTGGTCAAGGTAGAGCTTTCCAAGATTCAATTTTGTCGTGGTTGGGGTCTGTTGTATCAGACGTTGGCATTGTTGTGGTCGGTTTGCAAGAGGTGGAGATGGGTGCTGGTTTTCTTGCAATGTCTGCTGCAAAAGAAATTGTAAGACTTTATTCACATGCTTAATTATGCATTTGAACATTAAATTAAGTTTTGTGTGAAGCCTTATTTACTTTATATGTAAAACTACCTTATAAATTGTTGGATGATTTTGTGTTGGAAACATAGTTTAGACTTGTACTTAAAAGTAAAAATGTATAGACCCCTAGACTTTGTTCCATTTTGAAGGAACCACTATTAGATCAGAATATACGGACATGATATGAACCACTATTAGATCAGAATAGCCGAGAGTGAAGTCTATGAAGTATTTTAGTGCAAACAAACATTGGAACCACATAGTTTTGGTCTAAGTAGAAGTGAAACAGAGTATTTGGAGTGCAAGTTTAGCAAGAGGCACATGTCAAACAGAATATGTGGAGTGGAATTTTAGCAAGAGGCACACGAGTCTAAGGCAAGTTGATCTTTGATGCATATATATAGTTTTAGGAAAATAGGGAAAATCCTATGTATCTTCAGCTTGTCTTATCGACAATAGAAATAGAAATTAAATTAAAAAGGAATACATTATTTGATTTTTAATTTTAAATTTATTTAGATAAATGAAAAAAGGCCATGTATACTTATGAACACACGCACATCATGCGAAGAATGATTTTGTTCAGTTGGTGGACAAAATAGTCTGTTGGCAGGTTTTGAAAAGTTTAAGGACCTCTCATGCTGTCACCCAGTTTAAAATATTTATACTGGCTATTTTAAGATGATGTAAAGTTTAGAAAGCTGCATATTTTCCATTGTGCTTATAGGTTACCATATTAAGTTTGCATATTTAGACGGTGGGAAAACAGTTTTGTCAAAGTTGAAATAAAAAAAAGGAATTTGGTCTAGGAATTTTGTTTAACACTCTCATTAAAGATAGTATTGTATACTGCCACCGTAAAATAATGATGCTTCTTAGTGGTTGCAGCTGTAGTCATTTTATTTTCTAAAAAAGAGAAAGTCAAAATCACTTGTATTTGATTATCAGAAAAGAAACTCATGTATATACAAAGAACAATTTTGTGTAATGTGTATTGTAACACCCCGTTTTTCAAAGCGAGGGTATATTTTTTTTCAAAAGTAATTAAACTAAAACAGACACTACGCGAAAAAACGGCTTTTACAGCGCTTTTTTTAAGCCATTTACAGCGCTTTTTCAAAAAAATAAGCGCTGTGGAAACGAGCGCTGTAAATGATACAACAGCGCTTCCATAAAAGCGCTATAAAACATGTAAATACAACGCGCGCTTGTTATGCACATTATACAGCGCTTCTTCACAAAAAGCGCTGTAATATGCACCCCGTCATATGAGTTATGGGTGTGCATATTACAGCGCTTTCTCACAAAAGCGCTGTAATATGCCCACCCATAATTTCATATATGGGCGTACATATTACAGCGCTTTCTCGAAAAAGCGCTGTAATATGCACCCCGTCGTATGAGTTATGGGTGTACATATTAAAGCGCT
>PGTU02016340.1:0-10449 GCA_002896215.2 Cicer echinospermum | reverse complement strand
AAAATTCAATTAACTATTAATTTAAATATCAAATGTATTGATACATGTCAAATTAATTGATTTACTGAAGAAATGCTCTTTCAAAATAGTTTCGTCGCTAAATTAATCCACTTACAATAAAAATATAGATGAGTACAAGAGAAGATTTCAATAATTAATCCTAAACTAAATTAGACTTTTAGTCCCTCAACTTAGATTTTGGTTACAATTTAATCTCCTAATCATTTTCATTTTGTTTTAGTCTCTTACATATACTTTTGTTAGTCAAGTTGGTCATTTCTGTTAATTTTTGAAATCTTCTCTTGTGCCCATCTATATTTTTGTTCTTCAACAACCTAAAAGTAGTGGTTTTGTTCCTCTTTTCAATTGTACTCTGCATAACTTGTGACTAATTTTGTTCACAGCGAGAACACTAATAAATACATATGAAGAACAAAATGGATGAATTGAAGTGACATCATTCAAAAAAAAAAGTCAAGTTAAATTCTCCAAAAAGATCTAGAAAATGTCTATTTATTAGCATGACATTATCAACATTTTGCAATTTGATGGTACACACAAACCATTTAAACATACGGATTGTGTGGCATCAAAGTAGTATCAGAAGATTAAAATGATAGTAAGTAATAGTATCACAAGATTCGTTAGAAGAATACTATCTTCCACTACATTTGATTTGTTAAATTGTCCAATTACCAAAGATCTTTAACCATTTTCAAATGTTGAAATAAGGGTTCCTACAACAAGGAGATGAAAACCTAAAACTCAAACATGGATACAACCGAGACATATATCGCAAATCCTAATAAATAAAACACGAATATTTGCTATAATATCACTTGTTGGAGATTCCAATGGTGATAGTTACTCCGCATACCAAAAACCTTAAGGCATATCTCCACCCACCTAAATCCCAATAAAGTTGATGTTGCAATCACTTCCAACTTCAAAGACATTTTTGATGTGGAAGATTTTACCACATCCTTGGTCATGTGAGAAGATTGAAAGCAAATAAATAAAGTGTGCACCAGATGCTTTTTTATGTTGTACGAACCATGTGCTAACACATGCATACTCAATTTTAAAATATATCTACAGTTTTACGATCACTTGATTTTCTAGGCAATTCAACTTCAAAATTTATGCTAAATGATATGGTTTAAAGGTGTGCTATAACAAATTCAATAACAAAACTTGTAGAAACAATGATATAACCATCCATCATCCATCAGTTACATGACTAAAGTAAATTTAACTATTGAATAAAGACCTCTTATACTTTTTCTTTGTTCAGCTATTAGTTTGTTCTCTCATCCATCATCCAACACTATTTTTGCAACACCTCATAAGTGGTCCCTGAAATCTAAATGGGAACAACAAAAATGTTGTACTGCATATAAAAACCAAAACAAATGCTTAAAGGTGTGGAATAATTTGATAAAATGTCCTATTAAACAAGTATTTATTTCACAAAAGTTTTTGGATAGAATAATTTGTCCAAAGAACAAAAGGTGTGGAATCAGAAACATGACGTGTGAAAGGAGTAAAGAACATTGAAACTATATCAATAGAATACCATATATTGAATATGAGGTATAGATGTTTATTTATTAGCAACAGTAGTACAGAAGCTAACTTGCAAAAGTTATGATGTACAATGAGTTTTTGTTTAAGCCATATGTGTTTTAACTTGAAGAAAATTTTCCTAATAAAGGACTTTGTAGCTCCTTTTAACACATGCTAAAATGTCCTATTAAACAAGTATTTATTTCACAAAAGTTTTTTGCTAGAATAATTTGTCCAAACAACAAAAGGTGTGGAATCAGAAACTGAAAGGAGTAAAAAACATTGAAACCATATCAATAGAATACTATATATTGATACGAGGAATATATGTTTATTTATTAGCAAGAGTCGCATAGAACATATCTTGCACACATTATAAAAAGTAATTACAGCTTGAAAAACAGGAAATCAAATAATGTTGAGCAACAACAGAATGAAGCAACTGAAGAAGGTAACATAGATCTCCTCTACAAAATAATTAAAGATGATCAATCAATTTTGGAGAGTATCGATTCGAAACAATTTGTGGAAACTCCTTTACATATCGCTGCAGCTATGGGTCGTATCCTATGTGGAGAAAGGCCCAATATGTGCAAGTCCATGTGTCTCACTTATCCAAGTGGAGAGAGGTCAGATTAGTGGGTGTGAAAGAGCTGAATTCAGAGAGAGAGGTAAAGAGAAAAGTGAGAGAGGAAGAGCAAACCCTATTTTCGCATAAAACAGAGCAGCTGCACTAAATTTGCGATTTCTCCTTCGTTCACCGTCGGATCGGGCTGAAATTTGGACAGCAGGTTCGTGACTCGTGGTACTTCATTCTGACCGTTTGGATCGTCGATCAGAGGTCTGAGGTGGGAGAAATTGGACTCGGACAGCAGCAGTTTTTCTGGTTTTTTTGCTGAACTTTTTTCTCAATTTCATGTTTGTTTTCTCATTGTGTTGGCTGATTGTTGTGCTAGTTACCTTGCTGTTTTTGGCTGGTTACTGAGCACGAATTTGTGCCATATTAGAAACTCTTTGTACCCATATTTTGATCATAGTGGAGCTCTATTACTGGCTTGGTCCCGTGGTTGTTTACTTCTCACATTGAGAAGGTTTTTCCACGTTAAAAATTATTGTGTCATTTGTGATTGGTGATTTTAGTTGCTGTGATTATTTGTTGATTGCTCCTCACAGATTCTTGCAAGTTTGGGAAATTGATTATCCGCTGCATATTGCTCTGTTAGAGTTGTTATTATATTTGTTGTTGAATTTCCCATCAGAGTGGCATCAGAGCTCTTTGGTTAAGGGGCTGTTTGACTTGTTTGAATGATGGAGGCAAATACAAATAGAATGATTTGTTTGAATGGCACTAATTATCACTTATGGAAGGGAAAAATGAAGGATCTGTTATTTGTGAAGAATTTGCATCTTCCTGTGTTTGCTACTGAGAAGCCAGAATCCAAGACTGATGAGGATTGGAGCTTTGAACATCAGCAGGTTTGTGGTTTTATTCGGCAATATGTAGAAGACAATGTTTATAATCACATTGCTAATGAGGAACATGCAAGATCCTTGTGGAAGAAGATTGAATCTTTGTATGCTTCTAAATCAGGGAATAATAAGTTGTATTTGTTGAACTCCTTGATGAATTTGAGGTACAAGGAGGGGACTTCTATTTCAGATCATTTAAATGATTTTCAAGGGCTCCTAGATCAATTGTCAGGTATGGGTATCAAATTTGATGATGAAGTGTTGGGACTATGGCTACTGAATACTCTACCAGATTCTTGGGAAACTTTTCGGGTTTCAATTACAAACTCAGCTTCTGATGGTGTTGTCTCTTTGCAAAGTGTAAAGGGAAGTGTTCTTAATGAGGAGATGAGAAGGAAGGCACAAGGTACTTCATCTCATTCCGAGGTACTTGTCACTGAGAACAGGGGAACCGAAGTAGAAAGAAAGGAACCGAAGGGAATCAGACAGATAACAGAAGTGGCGAGTAGAGAGATACAACAGAAGTAAGTCCAAGTCAACACAAGAATGTCGGAGTGCAATTATTGTCACAAAATGGGGACATACAGAGGAACTGTTTCATATGGAAAAGGGGAGGCAAAAACAATAAGCAGTAAGAGGAGATAAGAAATCATGATGATGATGACCGTGTTACTGACTACTGGGCTAGTTATGATGATCTGATTATTCTCCGTGACTATGACTCAGTCAATCTTGATCAGATGAGAGCATGTGGATTATTGATTAGTGGTGCTACACTGATGTACACCAAGGAAGGAGTTCTTCACATCTTACATTCTGGTGACTTTGGAGTGTTGAAGATGGGTAATGTGGTGTGTCCAAGGTAGTTGGTATTGGTGATGTTTGTTTGCAGACCAACATGGGTAGTGCAGTTGTCTTAGAGGAGTCAAACATGCTCCAGATGTTCGCTTTTAATTTGATCTCATGTGCAGATGCTTGATGATGGTGGTGTATGTTAATCACTTTGGTTCAGGAAAATGGAAAAACTCACCGAGGTACTTAGTTGTGGCCAGAGGGGAGAAAATTAATAAATTGTATTGGACTAAACATTGGTTGCTAAAGACAGTGTGATGCCATGATATGGGGTCTTTGTGGCACGCAGGCTTGTCATATCAGTGAAAGGGGCCTGAATTGTGTAGCTAAAGAGTACTTCCGGGATTAAAGAGTGCAGAGTTGAGAAATGTTCTCTTGCATTGGCTGGTAAGAGACTAGAGTTCTTCAAGAAACCTCCTTCCTTCAAGAGTCAGAGTTGCTTGAATTGGGTTGCATTCTTGATGTTTTGTGCCCGTGAGGTAAGTCAATTAGTGGCCCTTGCACTTTACTTTGTTTACTTTTATTGATGCATTGTTCCAGAAGCTTTGGTCTAGCTTTGAAGACAAAAGACCAAGTCTGGAGAAAAATCAAGAGTTCCATGTTATGGTGGAGAGACAGCTCAGGCAGAAGTTGAGGTAAGGCCCATTCCGTACGACAATGGTGGTGAGTATTGTGGTCCATTTGATGTTGTATTGCAACAGCACGTATCAGACATGAGAAAGACTCCTCCTAAAACCCTCAGCTGATGGTTTAGCAGAGAGAATGAACAGGAACATTGATTGAAAGAGTTCGGTGTATTGCTTTCTGAGCAAAGTTGCCTAAGCATTTCTGAGGTGAAGCATCTGTACATGGCAGTTCTGTTATAATCGAGTCTTGCAGCTTGTTTTGAATGCTGAGGTGCCAGACAAGAATTGGTTTGCGAAGAATGTCAGGTATGATCATTTGCGTGTCTTCGGTTGCAAAGCATAGTGCCTGTTCCAAAGGGATGAGAGATCCAAGTTAATGCGAGACAAGAAGGATCTTTATACGGTAATATGGTCAGGGATTGATTGGCTACAAGCTTGTATTGATCCAGTTGAGAAGAAGTTGTAGAAGCCGTGATGTTGAAGTTCATGGGAAGACCACCTTGAAAGGGACATGATGAAGATGAAGAAAACTACACCTGAGATTGATAATGGGTGTTGTCTGATGTTGATCCAGTTCGATGCCTACACATTTGATCTGGTATACTGCTGCAAATAATGTTCAGATGAGAGCACATGGTGATGTTGTGATCAGCAGCTTGGAGATGATTTTGATGTTCCTAATGATGATGCTGAAGGAAGAACATGAGATGTCAACAAGATGAGGATCTTGGTGATTGCTCTGAACCACCTCAACTCAGTTTGGAGGTCTACTAGGCAGAGGAAACCATCACCAGGTATCCTTTGGATGATATGTTACCTTGACTGATGGAGGCGAACTGAATTGTTATGATGAGCCATGGAGTGATGAAAGAAGAAGTGCTGGATGCTATGCAAAGATGAATGAAGTCCTTTGCTATGATAATCACACTTTTGATTTGGTGAAACTACCTAAGGGAAAGAAGGCTTTGGAAAACAGGTGGATCTTCAGAGTGAAGCAAGAAAGCAATTCTACATCTCCAAGATATAAAGCCAGATTAGTTGTGAGAGGTTTCAGACAGAGAAAGGGTGTTGATTTCAATGAGATTTTTTCTCCTATGGTGAAGATGTCATCCATTAGAACTGTGTTGAGTTTGGCTGCTACTCTTGATTTGGAGGTAGAGCAAATGGATGTAAAAACTGCTTTCCTTCATGGTGATTTGGAGGAAGAGATTTACATGAAGCAACCTGATGGTTTTCTTGTTAAAGGCAAAGAAGACTATGTGTGTAGGCTCAGAAAGAGTCTATATGGTTTGAAGCAGGCCCCGCGTCAGTGGTACAAGAAGTTTGAGTCAGTTATGTGTGAGCAAGGCTACAGGAAGACTACTTCTGATCACTGTGTCTTTGTTAAAAAGTTTGCTGATGATGATTTCATTATCTTGTTATTGTATGTTGATGACATGCTTATTGTTGGGAAAAATATTTCCATGATTAACAGGTTGAAGAAGCAATTGGGCGAGTCATTTGCCATGAAAGACATGGGAGCTGCTAAGCAGATTCTTGGTATAAGAATCATGCGTGACAGGAACAAGAAGAAACTTTGGCTGTCACAAGAACACTATGTTGAAAGAGTGTTACAGAGGTTCCAGATGGAAAATGCTAAGGCTGTAAGTACTCCTCTTGCTACTCATTTTAAATTGAGTACTAGTCAGAGTCCTACCAATGAAGCTGAAAAATCAGATATGCAACGAGTTCCTTATGCATCTGCTGTGGGTAGTTTAATGTATGCAATGGTGTGTACAAGGCCTGATATTGCACATGCTGTTGGTACAGTTAGTAGATTTCTGTCTAATCCAGGTAGAGAGCATTGGAATGCTGTGAAATGGATTTTGAGGTATCTTCGTGGTACTACCAGTTTGAGGCTTTGTTTTGGAGGTGATAAGCCTACTCTTGTGGGATATACTGATTCTGATATGGCTGGAGACATTGATTCCAGAAAGTCTACTTCAGGCTACTTGATTAAGCTTGCAGGGGGAGCTGTGGCATGGCAATCCAGATTGCAGAGGTGTGTTGCATTGTCCACTACTGAGGCAGAGTTCATTGCCATTACAGAAGCATGCAAGGAATTGTTATGGTTGAGGAAATTCTTGCAGGAGCTTGGTTTTGTTCAAGATAAGTATTTGCTATTTTGTGATAGTCAAAGTGCAATTCATCTTGGTAAGAATTCAACCTTTCATTCTAGGTCCAAGCACATTGATGTTAGGTATCATTGGATACGTGATGTTTTGGATGTTGGGTTGTTGGAATTGGCCAAGGTTCATACAGATGATAATGGTGCTGATATGATGACCAAGGCATTACCGAGAAGCAAGTTTGAAACTTGTTGTGAGATCGCCGGTTTGGCGGTCACCTCCACATAGTTGTGAGAGGGAGATATGTTGGGTTTTGGGCTCGTCCTTCCTATGTGAGAAAGGACCCAATACTGTTGCAAGTCCATGTGTCTCACTTATCCAAGTGGAGAGAGGTCAGATTAGTGGGCGTGAAAGAGCTGAAATTCAGAGAGTAGAAGCAAAGAAGAAACATGAGAGAGGAGAGCAAAACGCCTATTTTTCGCATAAAACAGAGCAGGCTGCACTAGTTCCACGATTTCTCCTTTGGTTTGTTGTGGCGTTCACCGTCGATCGGCTGAAATTGGGAGCAGCAGGTTCGTGACTCGTGGTACTTCATCTGACCGTTTGGATCGTCGATCAGAGGTCTGAGGTGAGAGAAATTGACTCGGACAGCAGGCAGTTTTCTGGTTTTTGCTGAACTTTTTTCTCAATTTCATGTTTGTTTTCTCATGTGTTGCTGATTGTGTGCTAAGTTACCTGCTGTTGTTGGCTGGTATACTGAGCACGAATTTGTGCATAGTTAGAAACTCTTGTATGCCATATCTTTGAATCATGGAGCTGATTACTGGCTTGGTCCCGTGGTTGTTTACTTCTCACATTGAGAAGGTTTTTCCACGTTAAAAATTATTGTGTCATTTGTGATTGGTGATTTTAGTTGCTGTGATTATTTGTTGATTGCTCCTCACAGATTCTTGCAAGTTTGGGAAATTGATTATCCGCTGCATATTGCTCTGTTAGAGTTGTTATTCTATTTGTTGTTGAATTTCCCATCAGAGTGGCATCAGAGCTCTTTGGTTAAGGGGTTGTTTGACTTGTTTGAATGATGGAGGCAAATACAAATAGAATGATTTGTTTGAATGGCACTAATTATCACTTATGGAAGGGAAAAATGAAGGATCTGTTATTTGTGAAGAATTTGCATCTTCCTGTGTTTGCTACTGAGAAGCCAGAATCCAAGACTGATGAGGATTGGAGCTTTGAACATCAGCATGTCTGTGGTTTTATTCGGCAATATGTAGAAGACAATGTTTATAATCACATTGCTAATGAGGAACATGCAAGATCCTTGTGGAAGAAGATTGAATCTTTGTATGCTTCTAAATCAGGGAATAATAAGTTGTATTTGTTGAACTCCTTGATGAATTTGAGGTACAAGGAGGGGACTTCTATTTCAGATCATTTAAATGATTTTCAAGGGCTCCTAGATCAATTGTCAGGTATGGGTATCAAATTTGATGATGAAGTGTTGGGACTATGGCTACTGAATACTCTACCAGATTCTTGGGAAACTTTTCGGGTTTCAATTACAAACTCAGCTTCTGATGGTGTTGTCTCTTTGCAAAGTGTAAAGGGAAGTGTCCTTAATGAGGAGATGAGAAGGAAGGCACAAGGTACTTCATCTCATTCCGAGGTACTTGTCACTGAGAACAGGGGCCGAAGTCAAAGAAAGGAACCGAAAGGGAATAGACAGAATAACAGAAGTGCGAGTAGAGAGAACAACAGAAGTAAGTCCAAGTCCAGACACAAGAATGTGGAGTGCAATTATTGTCACAAAATGGGGCACATACAGAGGAACTGTTTCATATGGAAAAGGGAGAGCAAAAACAATAACAGTAAGCAGAGAGATAAGAATCATGATGATGATGACCGTGTTACTACTGCTAGTTGTGATGATCTGATTATTCTCCGTGACTATGACTCAGTCAATCTTGTATCAGATGAGAGCATGTGGATTATTGATAGTGGTGCTACACTGCATGTTACACCAAGGAAGGAGTTCTTCACATCTTACACTTCTGGTGACTTTGGCGTGTTGAAGAAGGGTAATGATGGTGTGTCCAAGGTAGTTGGTATTGGTGATGTTTGTTTGCAGACCAACATGGGAGTGCAGTTGTTGCTTAGAGGAGTCAAACATGCTCCAGATGTTCGCTTTAATTTGATCTCTGTGCAGATGCTTGATGATGGTGGTTATGATAATCACTTTGGTTCAGGAAAATGGAAACTCACCAGAGGTAACTTAGTTGTGGCCAGAGGGGAGAAAATTAATAAACTGTATTGGACTAAAGCATTGGTTGCTAAAGACAGTGTGAATGCCATGGATATGGAGGCTTCTTTGTGGCACCGCAGGCTTAGTCATATCAGTGAAAAGGGGCTGAATTGTTTAGCTAAAAAGGATGTACTTCCGGGATTAAAGAGTGCAGAGTTGGAGAAATGTTCTCATTGCATGGCTGGTAAGCAGACTAGAGTATCCTTCAAGAAACATCCTTCCTCAAGGAAGTCAGAGTTGCTTGAATTGGTGCATTCTGATGTTTGTGGCCCGTTGAAGGTAAAGTCAATTAGTGGTGCACTTTACTTTGTTACTTTTATTGATGATTGTTCCAGAAAGCTTTGGGTCTATGCTTTAAAGACAAAAGACCAAGTTCTGGAGAAATTCAAAGAGTTCCATGTTATGGTGGAGAGACAGTCAGGCAAGAAGTTGAAATGCATTCGTACTGACAATGGTGGTGAGTATTGTGGACCATTTGATGTTTATTGCAAGCAGCACGGTATCAGACATGAAAAGACTCCTCCTAAAACCCCTCAGCTGAATGGTTTAGCAGAGAGAATGAACAGGACATTGATTGAAAGAGTTAGGTGTATGCTTTCTGAAGCAAAGTTGCCTAAGCATTTCTGGGGTGAAGCATTGTACATGGCAGTGCATGTTATTAATCTGAGTCTTGCAGCTGCTTTGAATGCTGAGGTGCCAGACAAGATTTGGTTTGGCAAGAATGTCAGGTATGATCATTTGCGTGTCTTCGGTTGCAAAGCATATGTGCATGTTCCAAAGGATGAGAGATCCAAGTTGGATGCGAAGACAAGACAGTGCATCTTTATCGGTTATGGTCAGGATGAATTTGGCTACAAGCTGTTTGATCCAGTTGAGAAGAAAGCTGTTAGAAGCCGTGATGTGAAGTTCATGGAAGACCAAACCATTGAAGACATTGATAAGATGGAGAAGACTACACCTGAGATTGATAATGGTTTGTCTGATGTTGATCCAGTTCGGATGCCTACACATGATCTGGATACTGCTGAAAATAATGTTCAGAATGATGAGCAACATGGTGATGTTGGTGATCAGCAGCTTGGAGATGATTTTGATGTTCCTAATGATGATGCTGAAGAAGAACATGAGATGTCACAAGATGAGGATCTTGGTGATGCTCCTGAACCACCTCAAGCTCAAGTTTGGAGGTCTACTAGGCAGAGGAAACCATCCACCAGGTATCCTTCTGATGACTATGTTACCTTGACTGATGGAGGCGAACCTGAATGTTATGATGAAGCCATGGAGAGTGATGAAAAGAAGAAGTGGCTGGATGCTATGCAAGATGAAATGAAGTCTTTGCATGATAATCACACTTTTGATTTGGTGAAACTACCTAAGGGAAAGAAGGCTTTGGAAAACAGGTGGATCTTCAGAGTGAAGCAAGAAAGCAATTCTACATCTCCAAGATATAAAGCCAGATTAGTTGTGAGAGGTTTCAGACAGAGAAAGGGTGTTGATTTCAATGAGATTTTTTCTCCTG
>PGTU02016337.1:0-12735 GCA_002896215.2 Cicer echinospermum | reverse complement strand
CTCACCCAACAAGCCTAACACCAGTACAAGAGTATCTCGGAGCCTCCTACTGCATGTTATTGTACTTCCTCACATTTCTCCTACCAAGTTGAATGTGACATTATTCGTTCAAGTAACACTATATGCGACGTCCTGTCAAATGTAAGGTAATCTCCAAATAACTAACAAACATAGAGCAAATAAACATACACATATAGTTGTTATAAAAAAAATATAAATAAATCATATACTTCATTTAATAGTTAAAATCACAAAGTACCAAAGATACAAAATGCACAAATCCTATTTGTTAGACTATATGTCAATGCATGATTCCATTGGACAATGTCCCCCTGTTGGACTTGTCCCACCATTGGACAAATGCTCTTCAGATTTTTATGTTCAGTACTCGCTGAGTATTTTTCTAAATCATGTTGCCTTTGCAATGAACTGTCGTCTCATACTCATAACTAGGTTCAGACCACCAATGCATGCATGAATGTAGTCACCTTAGTTAGTAACAAAATAGATCACTCAACCAGAGCGTTCAAAATCGTTCAATCTTATCCTAAACCAACCTGGTTTAGACACAAAGTCATCACCTTGAATAACTACAACATGTCAAACACAACCATTATAACAACATATCATATCACATTTATTTTCCACAATTTGAACATGTCAAACACAATCATTATAACAACATATTATATAACATTTATTTTGAAGATAACACACAAACAAAACCAATACACAATATCACAATACATTTATATCACATATAATTCACGTAGGAAAATGAATGGAGTGATGCTCTTACCGTTATGAGTGTCGTTATTAAGGTTCCTACGTAGCGGTCTTTGCTCCAAAATGTTACATCTTCACAAATTAATTTACTACTCACTTAGTGTCACAACTCATTTTATCCTTAATTCCTATTCAAGGTTTGGTTTTGGCTTAAGGTTTTAAGACACACTATTTTTTTTATATTTTTAAAATATATAAATTCTCTCAAATTAGCAAACACACAAACAAGTAACAATAAAAAGAGATTTTGAGTTTATATTTAGTGTCTCATTGCAAATCCAATAAAATAAAATAAAGGAAAAATGTCATTTTTCAAATATTTCTTTTGGACCAAAATTCTAATACAACAAGCATCAAGGATCCCTAAGACTTTCTTAGCTCACTTCCGAAAATTTAACAATAAAATTTAACGACACTTCAACACAAAATTCATTTTATTTATTACAAACAAATTAACAATTCTATCATAAAATTATTTTAATTTTATAAATCAACACAACATCCACACAATTGTCTCATAAAAATCACAACACATTCTATAAAAAATAATTATAACAACTTTTAACCTATTTATTATTTATGGAAACATTGTTATTTTTAACATCAATAAAATTTCTAAAATTTCTTCAACACTCAAACTATTATAACATAAAATTTTAACCAAATAAAAATTTAGTTTTTACTCAGCAACTACTTTTATTGATTAAAAACAATCTAGTCTTTATAACGACTTTTACCGGATGAAAATTAATTTTTATCATAGATAAACATTTTCTCTAATCAAACTAGGTTTTTATTTTAATATCATAAGAAAATCAAGAACACTTCTACGAAAATAAATTTTATATCACAATTTTGCTTTTAAAACAAATAAAATGATTTCTTACACAATAATAATAATAATAATAATAATAATAATAATAATAATAATAATAATAATAATAATAATAATAATAATAATAATAATAATAATAATAATAATAATATCAAACATCATTTTCAAAATTGTCCATCGTCATAAAGCCATTTACTAAAAATTAGTCTTTTGATCAGTAACAACAATAACAACTTTAATATAAAAATCAATATTTTAATTTACAAATGTTAATTTTGTATCAACAATCATCGTTTCAAATCAAAGATTTTATCAAATTGAATCAGAGAAAGAAAGTAAAAATATTAATAAGTCAAATTCAAAGGTAGAGATAACCTACTAAAATTTGAACGAAGTCAGAGAAAGTTCCTTGCACAACACCATATACCATTAGAACTGATTTTTGTTCTTTCTCTCATCGTGACTGCATCAATGTTTCATACTAACAAAATTGGTTCAGTTGACAATGAGTTGACTCATATCACACAAATGTGTGAGTTCAACTTTCACCGTCAGGACAAAGACTTAATTGATGAATAATTTGTAAGTACATCACATCTATCAGTGCTCTATGAATCTTGAGACATGCACGGACTCTGGTGAGCCTTCAGAATCCAATTCATTTGAACTTTTTTTATAAAAAAAAGTCTTGGTGACCAAAGAACATTTTTTTGTCCATTCAATAGTACAAGATTGCCATCATTGGATATTGTAACAACACCAGAAGAATTATTGATCAATGGTTGGTTTCTATTAGCAACCTATACCACAAAGTCTCGAGTTTTGCACCAAATTCCCACATATCTATTTGTTGAATTTTGAGGTGTGAAGAATCCCAAGGTTGAAGTTCCCACTATTGAGGTTAAGAGTTCATGGTCTTTGATCAATCAATTGTGATGATGTTGTGTTGTCTTTTGGCACAACAAGAACATGTATTGAATAACAAACATAATTACTAATAGTGTAGAGATAAAATGTTTGCACTTGCTTAAACACATCATTGAAATGAACAAATTTTATCTAAGGAAATAAAAAAGTTATATGCATTCTTTATTTCTTTATATAAGAATAATAACTTTTCTTTCTTCTTGTTTAAACATTCAATATTGTTCGTCTATGACTTATTGAGTCGAAAGCTTTATGTCGTGCAAAGGCATATTTAGAAAAAGCATTTATGTTCACACTATTTAATGATATCAATATGCGCTGGGTGAATGTGGGATAAAGAAATAAAAAAAGGTACTGCTTAAAAAAATTCAATACATTGTATGATTTGTTTTTTAAATGGTTTTTAAAGTATTATAGTTTTTTGTTATAACTTTTTAAAAGAGAAATTGGTTAAAATAGCTTATTTTAGAATAATTTTGAAAGATATTTTTATATAAAGAAATGAGATTTTTATTACATTAAAATTTTTAATAATGAATAATTAAGTTATTGAATTTCAATTACTATTTTAATATGTAGCAAATAAATTTTAAATTATAAACCAATTATAAATTTTAGAAAGGGACTAATTTAATGAGGGTAGTAAAATAAATTACTAAAAGAACAATGAAACCTACAAAAAGAAGGGCAATACGATTTACTTTTAAAGCCAAAGTGTCCATTTGAATAATTGATAGCTGCTGCTAACTATCAGCTATGAGAAGGCGATCCGCTACCAACTATCAACTATGATAGCCAATAACTGATAGTCTATAGCTGATAGACGATATCACTTATCAGATATCAAGATATCAGCTATAAGCTTATATAACAATTTTACTAAACATAACCAAAGTGTCCGTATGATTTCAAAAATCCGCTAAACTTAAAAATTTATAATTACATTTTTATTTAATTCAAACAACTCGAAAAAAAAAAAAAAAAGAAACACCTCACGAAACTGAATGAGAATGACCTGATGATTTCAAGGTGATCCCAACGAGGGAAACTAAGCAGAGGGTTAGACACGATGAGGAGAACTGTATGCAGCGATAAACGAGCCAGAGCAGGTATGATGATTCCTTTATAGAGCGAGGTTACTCTGAAGGAGGTCCGCCTTTGACTCACCCGCGATCTGTCGTGCGCCGGGGGTAACGATACAAAAGATCGGACCCGCGTAACGGAGTATTCATCGGATGAGTTTATCTTAACGCGGGGGATTTGTCGGTTTGTTGTCACGATGACGAGCTCGTCGGTGAGGTCCGGAGTGAGGATGGTCTGAGCGATGGCCATTCTACATTTCCGGCGCCGATGAACGAGATCTTGTTTGGACGGTTAGAGAGAGATGGCAGCTGATTTGGAAAAGAATTTAACGCCGGGTTGATTTGTGTGCTTCCGCCTTTAAATCTACCAATTTAGCAGTGTGAATTAGTTGTACCGTTCAATTAAAATGATTCTTTAAATAATAACATTTCAGTCTTCAATTTTTGATGAATGATCAATTATCACGTCACTGTTTTGTTTGAAAGCATACAATTTCAGACCCTATTGGAATTTGGATAGTTTCGTTTATGTTTTATTTTATGCTATTTTCTTTTTTTAGACATAAGTTGCTTTTATATATTTGATTTGATTAACACACAATATCCTTTTATTTTAGCTTTTTTTTTCTTCTATATCCACAAATTTAAATTATATATTAAATTAATAACAATACATCTAATTGCTTGTTTTTTTTTATTATCTATTTTTGACGTAGTAAAAATATAAATAAAATGAGTTCACTTAAGTTATATGAGTTTACATATATATATTTAAATAGGACTTATACGTAACATATATCACTCAATTTATTATAAAATAAAACATATGTAAGTTCAGTTATATATTATTAAATTGATATAAAATTAATTAATTAATTTTTAACTCACCTATTCAATTTATTTACAGTGAAAAATTGTTTGATACAAGTTATAACATGAACCACATATCTTTAAGATTTAGATGAGTATGAATTATCATAATTTTCCTATAACATTTTAGAATTAGGATTTCGTAGTTGAGGAACTCTCTGATGAGATAATGATTAAATAGATAAACCATTCAAGGTAGAGAGACATTGGCAAAACGGTTCAACCCATCATAGTCTATTAAGTAACAAAGTCCAACACATAATTCATTATTTAATACTAATTAACTATAATTTAATTAATAATAATCTCTAATAACTGTTTATTGTCAATCTACAATTAACTAATTAAATAATTCATCAAATAATCTCTTACTTGGATGACAATAATCAATTACTAAAAGAATATGAATTTTAACATTAGAATTTCAACTATGATCAAATTATTGTCATCCAGATAAATAAGTTTTTAATCTTGCATAATTGAATCTAATAGGAAAAAACAAATCATAGATCTCAAATATTTACATTTTATATTAAAAGATGCATATACTAACTTATTAGAATACGTCATAACCTTTATGAAAATGTTTATAATTCTAACAATCTCCTACTTCTAATTTAACCACATAACACTAAAAGACTATTACTCAAAATGATAGGAGTTAATAATATCTTAAATATAAGTATTTGATTTGTAGTTATGCCAATTAAATTTTCATAATTCTGATCAATGTCATAAAATATTCACAGGCATGCCTAAAATATAGTATGTCTATAAATACATTACACAGTACAATGTCATATCTAGATAGAAGTACTAACATCTACACATGATTGAGTATATTAGATCACCTAGCATAAATATGAAAAGTTTGCAATTTAAAGAGTAGCACACATATTTTTGCAACCCTAAAGAGTTATTGTGCATTTTGTCAACGTATCAAATTGTGATGTTTCTGAGATTATTTTTTAAAATAAAAATCTTCATCTTACAGCATTGAGACATTGGTTGTCAGACGTCTCATAAAGTATGTGAATGTTACTCGTGTATCGAGAAATGAGAATATACAAATCTCAATTATGAAATAGTTTATAATTCTGTGAACATGTGTACACGCATTAAGAGCAATATATATACTGATTAAATTTGGATTCTGATTAGAATTCCTATACATATTTCAAAATATTTGAGTCTAATGATATAATATGCACTCCATCTGCACAACATATATAAAAAAGTCTGATGATCATTATGAGTCAACTTGTCTACAATACCCATTACTATCTAAGTGATATAACCATTGATAGTGGCATATTAATAAAAAATTCATACTGTTCACTAGCGATAATATTCTATCATTTTATCAATACTTGTGAATCGAACCTTCAAAACTACACGGTTATTTGATCTCCATAGACATATATAAACAACCCTATTATATTTTCATTATCGAACTCACTACGAGTACAAATTACTCTAATTAAATCTTAATATTATAAAGATGAGATATGATATTGTATAGTGCACATATCAATTTATATATCATGTCATATATTGATCTTTATCACTATTTAATGCTACATGACTTGAACTAAAATTTTAAGCACCCCAGTCAAAAACAACATAATCCGTAGTAAGACAGGTCATGGTTATGATGCAATATGAATTTCGTAAATTGAGAATTCATCATTGACTATTATTGAATATATCATGAGTGGGTATAAGTTAAGCATATTATTATGCACATAGATAAGGACTTATATAACCTAAATGTAATCACATTAGTAATTTCATATAATTTCCTATTATAAGTATTGAATTCTCATATAACTATACTGTATCAATGTAGACCTCTATTTAGAAATACATGATTAAGACTATATAAAATATTATTCTCGTACGAATGAATATAAATCTCTCGTGATATTAAAATAATATTATGTATTAAGCAAATTTAAATTTTTGTTTCAAGATAATTCACATACTCAGCAAATATTAGCAGTCACAACACATTTAAGAATCAGGTTATGTGCAATAGAATGATATGAGAATTTCAATTTTTTACTAATTATTGAAGGGTATCAGAGAAATAGTCGTCCAATTTATTATTGTAGATTTAATAAGTATTTCAACAACACAATATCATACTTGATAGGAGTACTAATGCACTATACTTTTATTTTTAGGAATTCTATTTATAAAATCAACTTAAGCTATAATATCGTCAATATAAATCTTCGTGAAATAAGATTATATTATTTAATAAATAAAAGTTTGTTTGTTTTAGATAATTGACATACTAGTTTATCTCACTTGATATAGAATGATAAACAGATTTATAAATTCAAGAGTTTTTTTTTAAATATGTAACCAATTATTCGACTATCTTCTCTATCACACGAGAATCATGTCAAGTAACATTCATACTGATAGAGTATGTCAATCACTTACATAATATATAAATAGAATTGAATCCACTTTTTAGCAAAATGTTTTTAAAATAAATATTGGATTGCATAAATCAATAGATAAATTACTACATATCTTTAAAGTGATTTTTCCACTTATTGTCATCTTATATATCGATTATATAATAATTAATTGAATAATAATTATACACATTATTATGTCACATTAAAACAATTATCGATCGATTATTATACTTTATCATAATATAATTTTTAATATTGCACAATTTAACTACATGTATATAAACAATAAGTATATTAACAATATTTACTATAATAACTTATACATTAAGTTTACACAAATTATACTATAATTTTACAAATTATTGAATCATTTATGCGCTTATATATAAATATTATTATATATATATATATCAGACATATATATACTTTAGTTATTATTCACGTGATATATCAGACATAATCAATAACAAACATACCATAATCGTTTCTAATAAGAATGTAACATACATTTAACGAATTTTAAATTGCATGACATATATGGTTTTATATTCATATATAAAAGTGAATGAAATAATTTTTATTTATTCATGAAATAGAACTCTTAAAATAATAAATTTTTAAATTATGGTAGAATATTAAGATATTTAATAATATTTATAGAATAATTAGATCATCCACATTATTTATATGTTGTATTTCAGGATATGTTTATAAAATTATTCCTCTACAATTATTATTTACACAAAAGAAATTATATTTATACACTTGATATCAAAAATATATAGAATATGTCTACGATGTTGATCATATGAAAATTAAATTTGCTAAAAAATAAATTAGATGATTTGCAAACATAATGTCGCAATTTACTCAAGTATAATACTGTATCGAAACTGACTACATAAGCGGATGTAAATTATCAGCAGAATGCGCTATAATATGGTGTACAGGAAATTCACAGTATACCTGAATACCCGAATATCTTCAAATATGTGTAACGATTGACAACGACTGGCAAATACTCTGATTTCATTAGAATATTAGAGATCAGTATCGATGGCTACAAGCCTACTATAGCCAATCTAAACCATAACGAACACCATTACTAAAATAGAAAAAAACACTACATCAAGACGGATATTAAGATAAAAAAAAAAAACGTTGCATGACAGATGACAACAAGATCACAAACACAACAAATAATAAATTAAACTAAATTATGTGTAAAAACCCACTCTTAATTAGGTAAAATGAAGGACAAAAAATATATGAGAATTGGAGGGTGATTATTATTACTCTAAAAAATGATCTTAAACCACCCCTCTATAATGGAGGAAGAAAAAGATAACCTAAAATCAAAAATTAAATTTCTCTTTATATTCAACTACACAATAAATCACAAAAGGATGAAAGATTAAACTACGATTAATATCTAATCATGTGAATTTCATCCTTGCATGTAAAGTCATTGAACATTTGTATCCATGAGATTTTACATTGTCACCTTAAATGGTTTTTAAACCATGAATAAACCATTATAAAATAAGAAAAGACTATAGTAAAATCAATAAAATTAACCTCAATGATACATAATGGTACATTGTAAGAATGATACAACTTTAAATTCGGTAAGTATTGCTCGAAGAATTATCTTTAATTTTATTTTACAAGTGAGCGTTTAATTAACAACAAGACAACATATAATTTATTATTACAAGTTGTGTGTATAATATATGGTGTTAAAATTAACAAAATTGAGTCCAAAGTAATTTTACAATTATAACATTTTATAGAATAATATAATAATTATTACTATTACAAAGAAAAATTTTACAAAGATTTTTTTAATCTATTCAAAATATTGAGAATTTATTGTTTGAAAAACAATGTATGATTTTCACAGTGTAGAAAATGTGACGATTTGTACTCACTTTTTTTTTTAATAAAAAATTCGAAAACAAACAAAATCTTTCTATTGATTTTCAATTTCAATTTCATTAAATATGGTCGCTCAACAACAACAATTATAAGCCCCGATATCATGTCAATAACCATCCACCCAACTAAGAATTTGAGATGAAAGTCATATGGATTTGGCGTAAAATAAATTTTTGCAAGCAATCAATTGATAACAATAAGCAGTGATATGTTTATATTCTTTAATTGGTTATTATAAAAGTTGTATTAAGAAAAATCTGAAACAATTTAAAAAGTCGGTAGAAATATATTCGTTTTGAGATTTTAGGGCTTCATAACATTCAAGGTTATATTTTGTGTACTATAATCAAATAAATGTGGAGCTTCACATAAAAAACAAATTAAAAAAAAGTAACCGGTAGACACAAATTTTATGTATGTGTATGTTAAATGTCACATTCAAGAATAGTCATATCTAATTGTTATAGAGTGTTTGTTACGGAACTTTCAAACTTATTACAAGAATCTAAGATGAGAATAAAAAAATTATAGATACATATAATATATTTAAGTATTAAGAGATGGTTATGAACCACATAATTTTACATACTTTTAGGATTCGGATGAGAGAATGGAGACAGGTAAATTATTAGATTTCAAGAGAATAATCAAAATCATATATACGAATTATAACATATCTATGTATTAAGAGATGATTATGAATGACATATTTTTAAGATTCTTAATTACTTAATTACCGCATAATAATTTAGAATTAAAACTTTATTAATTGAATAACTAATTTAATAAAAAGTACATGTAAGTTTGAAAATACAAGTCTATCAAAAGTATGAAATTGTAGATTTCTTATTTTCATATTAAAGTAGCATTAAGAACCAAGACATGTACATTTTGATACTAAACATATGAACACCACATTTTCCAAGTTAAATAAATTAATAGTATATAAGAGTTAATATTTTTGAAAGAAAATGTGAAGAACCAAATGGCAAATACGCTAAATGAAACAACCTTTGTGTATCAAACTTCAAACAAACAATCTCATTTATGTATTAATAATAGGTGTTTATGTAGTATTTCAAATTTATTTATTATTGACAAATATTTATTTGATATTTTTTTTAAAAAAAATTATCAATGACAAAAAAATTGTTGATATATAGTAGATTCAAGAGATAAAAAGTTAAAATAGATATTTTAATAAATAATAAAAGATGAAAATAAAAAAATAAGGATCAAATTACAATAATATAATAATGTTTAATAATTTTTTAATCGATACAAATTTTACAAAATTTATTGTTTGATTGGAAATTTATATCATATAATTCATTCATATAAAAGGCTATGACATTATTGTAGAAGAACGAAGTTATTTCTAGACAAGTTTCTTCTTTCAAATTCTTCTTAAAAATGTTGTTGATTGTGGCTTGAGTACTTACTACGTTTCTCTTGGAAAGTTTTGCAGGGGTAGCACTCTCATCCTCCTCTAATGACCTTTTTTCCTTTTACTTTTTCATTATATGTATCATTCTCTTTTGATATCTTCAATGATTTTTCTTTCAAGGATATTACAAGCTCAAACATGTGTTTGTTCACATAATCAGGTACAACATCACATGCAATACCGTTGAGCTGTGTACCACTCAAATGATGTTTCAGTTTGTACACTCCTCCAATAAATATTTTTCCACAATAATTACATTTTATTTTTCTGGTTCCTCCATCAACAAATACACCATGTTTCCATCCTATATCAGTTATGCTTCCTAATACATTTTTCTGTACTCTGGGAGGTACAGAATCAAAACTGCAGGCAACACGAACATATGTAGACATGGTTGTAATCGTGAGGCAGCAAGAGCAATTGCAATGAAGAGGATTGAGGAGAGTTTTATATATAAGATTGAAAAGAGTTGTAGAGATGAGAAGAATTTATAGAATAAATAAGAGGAAATATGAAATTGAATCATTTAATTTAAGTATTAGAAATTCCAAAGTTGAAACCAATTCATCATTGAAAAAAAACGGAGTCCCAAGTTGTTGCCTTCAACCTCACGCACATGGCTTTTTTCTATGGAAAACGAACATAATAAAAAGGTGAAGAGGTGCAAAACATGCTTTTTACAATTGGGTCGAAACAACTTAAATGGGTCAAAGCTTCGCGACATGGCGCGCTGCTCCCATGATGTCACGCTTTTCCTCTACGAGCTCAAAGATATGGGTTCTCCAACAATTTTGTCTTCGCTCTAACAGTGTTCTCACTCAAAAACATGTAAGATCTTACAAAATTACGCTTTAGAGCTCACTACTAACAACCTTGCACATACCTATAGTCCGAATTCCTGACATATATCTTGGAGAGGAGTTTTTTAAGATCTGTATAGACATTTGTGGCGGCCTTAGGCAGCCACAAATAAGGTGGTCACAAACCTTTGTGGCGGCCTTATAAGAGTATCATATATTCTTTGGAAAGGAATGAATGTTTTCTTTGATTCAAAGAGGTGTTTAAGACGATTTCCTACACCATTTTCATATTTGTCACCATTAACCATTGTGTACTCCCAGATGAATACAAGTATATTGAACCTGCAATATTTATATCTTAACACACCATTTCATTGGATATACATTTATGAAAAATAATAAAAATAGTTTTTAAATATTTTTATTACTTTTAGAAATTTAGGTCAAACAATACCTTTCAAAACATCTTAACCTAATATTTCACATCTTATCTTATACATATAAAAGATAATTTGATATGACATCTTAACCTAATATTTCACATCTTAACCCTCTCATGGATGTGTGATTTTGACACAACACTAAGATTTCATTATTTGGTCGCAGGAAATAACCACACAACATGAATGAAAATTCACATTTCTTAGATCTTGTGTCTTCGTGTTTCAACTTATTATTGGTTCTTTAATACACACCACTCCTTTCGCAACTCAATTCAAAAAATTGTTTTCTTCTATTTGAACTATGATCAGATTTTGTAATTACCACTAAAAATCCTAACATAGTTTCCTGATGACGAACTCAAGCAATCAAATCATCTCACATCTATATGTATTATCAGTAATGAAGTTAATCTCAACATCGATGTCAATCACCAATGGCTCTTCAATATTTAGTTTCAAATCAGATGTTTCCTCCTATTTCAAGTCAAGTATGAGCTTAGGTATTTCTTCAAGCTCAGGCTTTGGTTCAGCAACAGGCTCAAGTTTCAAATCGGGTGCTGGAAAATGTTTGAATTTAGCTTCAAGCTCAACCATAACTAACTATAAATATTTAACACAAATTAAAACTCAATCATGCAAAAAACAAACAATTATGTATTGTATTAACACCTACCAGATGTGTGAATCCGATAGTGTTATATTTTTTTAAAACACTATCGAATGTGTGAATCCAATAGTGTTAATTTTTTAAGAAACAACTACCAGATCCTAGAATCTGAAACAATCCAGTACATAACTTCAAAAAATTTAACAACCAAAATGACAATGAGAAAGCTTTTAGAGTTGCATTGCCTTTGCAATGAACAAGAATACAATTGATGATGCCAATGGATAGAAGAATGAGAATTTTGAACTCTAAAAACTTGAAAATGTGTGAAGAATTTAAGGTTGAGTATTGAAGAAGAAGTGTTTGGCGAAAAGGCTGACTTGCTTTTGTATTTGTGGCATGCTTTTGTATTTGTGGCTTCTGAATGCTGGAACCCGATAACTTAAATTACTGAATTCATGCACCCGAGAATTTACCGATTCGAAAGTTGAGATTCAATAAAATATAAATACAAAAATTTGAGGAGCCTCTAAGCAACGATGGAAGATAAGCAAATAGGATGTGGACC
>PGTU02016336.1:0-33432 GCA_002896215.2 Cicer echinospermum | reverse complement strand
TTCAAAGATATATCAAACTGATAATATTTGTATAAGTACAGTTTTCCAAATAAAAATACTCCAAACCAAAAAGAAGGACCCCTAGTCCCTATACATCCACCCTAATATGATCATCCTACCAAAAAGCTATACACCCATGAGTAATTCTCCACGCGCCCCGTGATCCTCTAACGTAACTGCGTCAAGCGTTGCCCATCTCCACTTCCTGTCCGTATGGTACGAACCAGGTAGGCCGTCCTGCTACTCTCATCTGAGGGCAAGCCCAGTTTTCCAGCAATAGTTGTAAAGGGTCACCAACAGAAAATAAAGTAAACACATAGCAATTAAGTTTTGAATGCTCAAAACAACTTTCAACTAAGCATGCACCTTAACAGGATTTTCAATATGCGAAAAGTTCATACAGTACATTGCCAATGAAAAATGAAGGTAAAATGCAGTTCTCGATCTCCTAATTAACACATAATAAAACAAGACATGGATAGATTCATGAGCAATTTAATCATACAACTAAAACTGAAGATTTTCACTAAGCCATCGATTGGGAAATCGATTTTGGTGAAGGATTTTTAATGAAAACAAAATCCTGGGCTGAATTCAATCGATTGGTAAATCGATTGATGGTTCCTGAGCCCCTAGTTTCGAGCAAATCGATTTCCTAATCGATTTGGTGAGGGATTCTTAATGAAACAGAATCCTGGGCTGAAATCAATCGATTGGTAAATCGATTGATTGGTTCCTGAGCCCCTGACTTAAGGCCTAATCGATTGGGCAATCGATTTCCTAACTGATTCCTTAAAAAAAATGATTTCGAAATCGATTGGCTAATCGATTTGTGAATTGGCCACGTCCCTGTTTACCCATCCAATCGATTGGGAAATCGATTTCCTGATCAGTTTTCCAAAAATTCATGAATTAACTCAAGTCCTTCCAAATCAAGTCCACAACCTAACACTAGCAATTCCTACGCGATTACTACGACACACGGGGTTTCGATAACCATCCATACTTACACACAATAAACAACACATAACACTTAACACGTTCATCTCAGTTATCACGATAAATCAAAATTCGAATCACTCAATCATAAACTCAAATCAAACATGACTCGCGTGCCAGGCACCCTAATGCAATGCGTATATGCCAAAATGCATGGACTCGGAATTCCAAACCAAAACCCTCCTCGAAGGGCCGTAAATCATAATTGTACCGCCTATCGCAGGCCAAAGTCCAATTACCGAGGTGCCACCTATCACGGGTCAGCGCACGATTTACTAAAATGCGTAAATCATAAACGTACCACCTATCACGGGTCAGTACAGTTTACCGAGGTGTCACCTATCACGGGTCAACACGATTTACTAAAAGAAAAAGCGGGAATCGTAAACGTACCGCCTATCACAGACCAGTAATGTTTACCTAGGTGCCACCTATCACGGGTCAGCACAATTCACCAAAAATGTAAATCGTAAAAGTACCACCTATCACGGGTCAGTACAGTTTACCATGGTGTCACCTATCACGGGTCAACACGATTTACTAAATAGTAACTCGTAAACGTACCACCTATCACGGGTCAGTACAGTTTACCAAGGTGTCACCTATCACGGGTCGACACAATTTACCAAATGAAATGCATGGGCATACACAGACTCCATTCACAACAATCGTTAAGCAAATGCAGATATTAAAAGATTCCCCATTTTTAATACCCATTTAACTTAAACGACTTTCAAACAACATTAATTAAATAAGTCATTAAGAGATTCCCCGTTCTTAATACCGATTTAACTTAATGATTTTCAAAACAAAACGTTAAGCAAACAGTCATATTAAGAGATTCCCCATTCTTAATATACTTTTGACTTAAACGATTTTCTCGCAAAACATTCAGTAAACGAGTCATTAAGAGATTCCCCATTCTTAACACTCGTTTACCGAAACGATTTTCAAAAACGATAGTTAAGTAACCGAGACATAATGAGATTCCCCATTCTCAACGCCCAGTTAACTTAAACATTTTCCTCAAATACACATTAAGTAAACCGAGGTATTAAAAGATTCCCCATTTTTAATACTCGTTTAACTCTAATGGTTTTCAAATTCCACAGAAACAAATTCAAACATACTTTCACATTCAAACCATAAATCACAACAACCACACCAATTACAAACATCAAGTGCGAACACACCAAATACAACGAACCCAAATCACGCAACATAACACCCAGATACATCAAATTTCATTTACCCATAATCATACACAATGACATTCAAATTCATTTACCACGAAATATTCATCACAATAAGCAACACCTAACTCTAAGGTTTTTACCCATAACGCACTAGTTTCGTTTTTCCCCAAATCGATACATTTAACCCTAACAAATTCCTTCCCACACAACCATAGATAAGTCCCTAATGCAAACTAAAAGTTTGGAAGGAGCCCTTACCTCAACGTTAGCTTTAACGTGCGTTTCCGGTACCGCGAGTAAATTTTCCGGGAAAAATCTCCGCTCGCAACGCCGCTTCCAAATTAGTTTACTAGCACCGTAGCACGGAGGTGAGCGACTTTACCTTTCTATCACTTCTTGAAATGAAGCTCGGATCTTGAAGAAACGGAGGGGTTTGTGTTTGGATCTCAAAACCGTTTTTCTTCGTTTTCGAATCAAAGAGGAAGAGTGGAGTTGCGAAAACCTTGATCTAGCTCTCACCCGACCTTGGGTCACTAGCTTTGAAGAAAAGGAAGCAACGAAAACGAAAAATGGAGGAGGAGGGATTTGGTTCACGGTTTCAATCAGAGGAAGGAGATGGAAATTTTATGAATTTCCTTCCTTTCTTTTCTTTCCTTTCTTTTTCCTTTCTTCCTTTTTCCTTCATTCCTTTATATACTATTTTCTTTTCCTTTTCCTTCCTTCTAGTTTTCCTTTCTTTTTCCCTCCAAACAAACATATATATATAATAAATATAACTTAACAAATATCTCAAAATCTAGATATTTATTAAATTATTACCGTTTCACCCGAAACGCCTTAAATTCTCCGTAAGGATTTTCCGCAGTTAAATTCAATTTATTTCACGATTAAATTTTAAATTGGCATCGAAATATCTTTTTGATTATAAAACTCCAAAATATTAATAACCTTGGCTTAAAAGCTCTTCCGAGCCAAAAATCCAAAATACCACCAAAATAACGAGCATTAATATTGTAGGTCGTTTTGTTCTTTACGACGTCTATTGTAGTTCTTTTTTATTCTTACTGCATGTAGTTGGTCTTATAAGTGCAAAAGTCTCGATGGATTAATATATTAGGTCATTTTTGGTCTTTACTAGGTTAATGTTTTAGGGTTTCAGGTTAAGGGTTTAGGGTTTAGGGTTTTGGGTTTATGGTTTAATCAATATATTTCATGACATAAGTGCATATTTCAAAATGGATATATATTATAGGTCATTTTATTTATTTATTAGGTGTATTCTAGTGCACTTTGTTTTTAAAACAATATAGTTCGTCTAATAAGTGCAAGAGACTTAATCGATTAAAATTTTAGATCATTTTAATATTTGTTATGTTTTTTTTTGTTTTTGCCCATTTTAGTTATTCATCAATGTAGCTCAACCTGTAAGTGCAAAAGTCTTAGTATATTTAGATTTTAGGACTTTTTTGTTTTTGATATTTTTCATTTTTTTGGTGTTAGTTCTTAGCCATTGTAGTTCATTCAATAAGTGCAAAAGTCTCAATGGATTAATATTTTAGGTCATTTTGGTCTTTACTAGGTTAAGGGATTAGGGTTTAGGGTTTAGGGTTTAGGTTTAGGTTTAACGTTTAGGATTTAGAGTTTAACGTTTAGGTTAAGGGTTAAGGATTTAGGGTTTAAGGGTTAGGGTTAAGGGTTAAGGGTTAAGGGTTAAGGGTTAAGGGTTAAGGGTCAAGGGTTAAGGGTTAAGGGTTAAGGGTTAAGGGTTAAGGGTTAAGGGTTTAGGTCTATTATAGACCATTATGGGTTTTAATCAATGTAGTTCGTCGAATAAGCGCATAAGTCTCACTGGATTTATATGTTGGTCATTTTGGTTTTTGATTAGTTTCTTTTTGTCCATTTTAGTTCTTATTCATTGTAGTTCGTCCAATAAGAGAAAAAGTCAAAATGCATGAATATTTTAGATGATTTTGTCTTTATTAGGTAAAGTGCTTAGGGTTTAGGTTTTAGGGTTTTGTGTTTAGCATTTAGCGTTTAGGGTTTTCGGGTCTTGGCCTATTTTTGTCCATTTTGGCTCTTAATTAATGTAGTCATCCAATAAGTGCAGAAGTGTCACTAGTTTTGGATTTAGGTAATTTTTGTTTTTGATATGTTTTATTTTGTCCATTTTAGTTCTAATTCATTGTAGTTCGTCCAATAATTTGAGAAGGCTCAATGCTTTAAAATTGTAGGTCATTTTGTTCTTTACGACGTCTATTCTAGTTCTTTTTTATTCTTACTGAATGTAGTTGGTCTTATAAGTGCAAAAGTCTCGATGGATTAATATATTAGGTCATTTTTGGTCTTTACTAGTTTAAGGTTTTAGGGTTTAGGGTTTAGGGTTTTGGGTTTTGCGTTTAGGGTTTAATCAATATATTTAATGATATAACTGCATAGTTCAAAATAGATATATATTCTAGGTCATTTTATTTATTTATTAGGTGTATTCTAGTGCACTTTGTTTTTAAAACAATATAGTTCGTCTAATAAGTGCAAAAGAATTAATCGATTAAAACTTTTGGTCATTTTAATATTTGTTATGTTTTTTTGTATTGCCCATTTTAGTTATTCATCAATGTAGTTCAACCCGTTAGTGCAAAAGTCATAGTTTATTTAGATTTTAGGACTTTTTTGTTTTCATATTTTTTTTTTTTGTGTTAGTTCTTTTTCATTGTAGTTCATTCAATAAGTGCAAATGTCTAATTGTATTAATATTTTAGGTCATTTTTGTCTTTACTAGGTTAAGGGATTAGGGATTAGGGTTTAGGGTTTAGGGTTTAGGATTTAGGGGTTTAGGGTTTGCGTTTAGGGTTAAGGGTTAAGGGTTAAGGGTTAGAGTTTAGGGTTTAGGGTTTAGGGTTAAGGGTTAAGGGTTTAGGTCTATTATAGAGCATTTTGGGTTTTAATCAATGTAGTTCGTCGAATAGGTGCATAAGTCTCACTGGATTTAGATTATGGTCATTTTGGTTTTTGATTAGTTTCTTTTTGTCCATTTTAGTTCTTATTCATTGTAGTTGGTCCAATAAGTGCAAAAGTCAAAATGCATGAATATTTTAGGTGATTTTTGTATTTATTAGGTTAAGGGATTAGGGTTTAGGTTTTAGTGTTTAGGTTTTAGGGTTTAGGGTTTAGGGTATAGGATTTAGGATTTAGGGTTTAGAGTTTAGGGTTAAGGGTTAAGGGTTAAGGGTTATGGGTTTAGGTCTATTATTGACAATTTAGGGTTTTAATCAATGTAGTTCGTCGAATAAGTGCATAAAACACATTATATTTATATTTTGGTTATTTTTGTTTTTTGTTTTTTATTTGTTTATTTTTTTTTTCATATTAGTTATTATTCATTGTAGTTCGTCCAATAAGTGCAAAAGTCAAAATGCATGAATATTTTAGGTGATTTTGTCTTTATTAGGTTAAGGGATTAGGGTTTAGGTTTTAGGTTTTAGGGTTTTGTGTTTAGTATTTAGCCTTTAGGGTTTTCAAGTCTTGGCCTATTTTAGTCCATTTTGGCTCTTAATTAATGTAGTTCATCCAATAAGTGCAGAAGTATCATTAATTTTGGATTTAGGTAATTTTTGTTTTTGATATGTGTTATTTTGTCCATTTTAGTTCTAATTCATTGTTGTTCTTCCAATAATTTGAGAATGCTCAATGCATTAATATTTTTGGTCATTTTGTTCTTTACGACGTTTATTCTAGTTCTTTTTGATTCTTACTGAATGTAGTTGGTATTATAAGTGCAAAGGTCACCAGGGATTAATATATTAGGTCATTTGTGGTCTTTACTAGGTTAAGGTTTTAGGGTTTCGGGTTTAGGGTTAAGGGTTTTGGGTTTAATCAATATATATCATGATATAACTGCATAGTTCAAAATAGATATATATTCTAGGTCATTTTATTTATTTATTAGGTGTATTCTAGTGCACTTTGTTTATAAAACACTATAGTTCGTCTAATAAGTGCAAAAGACTTAATCGATTAAAACTTTTGGTCATTTTAATATTTTTTATGTTTTTTTTGTTTTGCCCATTTTAGTTATTCATCAATGTAGTTCAACCCGTAAGTGCAAAAGTCTTAGTTTATTTAGATTTTAGGACTTTTTGTTTTTCATATTTTTCATTTTTTTGTGTGTTAGTTCTTTGTCATTGTAGTTCATTCAATAAGTGCAAATGTCTAATTGTATTAATATTTTAGGTCATTTTTGTCTTTACTAGGTTAAGGGATTAGGGATTAGGGTTTAGGGTTTAGGGTTTAGGATTTAGGGTTTAGGGTTTAGGGTTTAGGGTTTAGGGTTTAGGGTTTAGGGTTTAGGGTTTAGGGTTAAGGGTTAAGGGTTAAGGGTTAAGGGTTAAGTGTTAAGGGTTAAGGGTTAAGGGTTAAGGGTTAAGGGTTAAGGGTTAAGGGTTAAGGGTTAAGGGTTAAGGGTTTAGGGTTAAGGGTTAAGGGTTTAGGTCTATTATAGAGCATTTTGGGTTTTAATCAATGTAGTTCGTCGAATAAGTGCGTAAGTCTCATTGGATTTAGATTATGGTCATTTTGGTTTTTGATTAGTTTCTTCTTGTCCATTTTAGTTCTTATTCATTGTAGTTGGTCCAATAAGTGCAAAAGTCAAAATGCATGAATATTAAAGGTGATTTTTGTATTTATTAGGTTAAGGGATTAGGGTTTAGGTTTTAGTGTTTAGGTTTTAGGGTTTAGGGTTTAGGATTTAGGGTTTAGGTTTAGGGGGTTTAGGATAGGGTTTAGGGTTTAGGGTTTAGGGTTTAGGTCTATTATTGACAATTTTGGGTTTTAATCAATGGAGTTCGTCGAATAAGTGCATAAAACACATTATATTTATATTTTGGTTATTTTTGTTTTTTAATTTGTTTATTTTTTTTCCATTTTAGTTATTTTTCATCGTAGTTCGTCCAATAAGTGTAAATGTCAAAATGCATGAATATTTTAGGTGATTTTGTCTTTATTAGGTTAAGGGATTAGGGTTTAGGTTTTAGGGTTTTGTGTTTAGTATTTAGCGTTTAGGGTTTTCAAGTCTTGGCCTATTTTAGTCCATTTTGGCTCTTAATTAATGTAGTTCATCCAACAAGTGCAGAAGTGTCACTAATTTTGGATTTAGGTAATTTTTGTTTTTGATATGTGTTATTTTGTCCATTTTAGTTCTAATTCATTGTAGTTCGTCCAATAATTTGAGAAGGCTCAATGCATTAATATTGTAGGTCATTTTGTTCTTTACGACGTTTATTCTAGTTCTTTTTTATTCTTACTAAATGTAGTTGGTCTTATAAGTGCAAAGGTCTCCATGGATTAATATATTAGGTCATTTGTGGTCTTTACTAGGTTACGGTTTTAGGGTTTCGGGTTTAGGGTTTAATCAATATATTTCATTCCATAAGTGCAAAAGTCTCAATGTATTAATATTGTAGGTAATTTTTGTCTTTACTAGTTTAAGGGATTAGGGATTAGGGTTTAGGGTTTAGGGTTTAGGTTTTAGGTTTTAGGTTTTAGTTAAGGTTTTAGGTTTTAGGTTTTAAGGTTTTTACGTTTTAGGTTTTAGTTTTAGGTTTTAGGTTTTAGGTTTTAGGTTTAGGTTTTAGGTTTTAGGTTTTAGGTTTTAGGTTTTAGTAGTTTTTAGGTTTTAGGTTTTAGGTTTATAGGTTTTAGGTTTAGGTTTTAAGGTTTTAGGTTTAAGGTTTTAGGTTTTAGGTTTTAGGTTTTAGGTTTTAGGTTTTAGGTTTTAGGTTTTAGGTTTTTAGGTTTTAGGTTTTTTAGGGTTTAGGGTTTAGTTTTAGGTTTTAGGTTTTTTATTGGTTTTATTTAGTTCATTTTGGTTTTAGGTTCATTAGGTTTAGTGTTTAGGGATTTTAGGTAATTCTTGGTTTTAGGTTTTAGGTTTTTAGGTTTTAGTCATTTAGTTCGCAATAGGTTTTGGAAAAGGTTCAATGCATTAATATTTGGGTCATTTAGGTCTCTACGAGGTCTATTCTAGTTCATTTGAGGTACTCAATGTAGTTGGTCTTATAAGTGCAAAAGTCTATATGATTAATATTTAGGTCATTTGTGGTCTTTACTAGGTTAAGGGCTTGGAGTTTACGGTTTAAGTTTGGGTTTTAATTTAAGGTCATGATATAAGTGCATAATTTTAATGGATATATATTTTAGGTGATTTCTAAAAACAATGTAGGTCGTTCTAATATGTGCAAGGCTTTTAATCGATCAAAATTTTAGGGTCATTTTATTATTTGTTATGTTTTTGGGTATTGGACTTTAGTTTGGTCATCCATGTATTTCTGTAATTAATGTCAGTTTATTCCAATATAGGACTTTTTTTGTTACTATATTTTCTTTTTTGTAGGTAATTAGTTCTTAGTGATATTTTTAGTGTCCATTTTAGTTTTAATTCATTGTAGTTCGTCATAATTTGTAAAAGGCTCAATGCATTAATATTATGGGTCATTTTGGTCTGGTCTCTACGAGGTCTATTCTAGTTCATTTTGATTCTTACTCAATGTAGTTGGTCTTATAAGTGCAAAAGTCTATATGGATTAATATATTAGGTCATTTGTGGTCTTTACTAGGTTAAGGGCTTGGAGTTTACGATTTAAGGTTTGGTTTTAATCAATATATTTCATGATATAAGTGCATAATTCAAAATGGGATATATATTCTAGGTGATTTCTAAAACAATGTAGATCGTCTAATATGTGCAAAGGCTTTAATCGATTAAAATTTTAGGTCATTTTATTATTTGTTATGTTTTTTTTTTTGTCCATTTTAGTTGGTCATCAATGTATTTCAACTTGTAAGTGCAAAACTCTCAGTTTATTTAGATTATAGGACTTTTTTGTTTTTGATATTTTCTTTTTTGTTGGTGTTAGTTCTTAGTCATTGTAGTTCATTCAATAAGCGCAATAAGTCAATGTATTTAATATTTTAGTCATTTTGGATTCTAGGTTAAGGGATTAGGGATTAGGGTTTGTTTATTGGTTTATGTTTTTATTTTTTAGTCCATTAATTAGGACTTTGAGTTTAATTCATTGTACTTTTCGTCTTAATAAGTTCGTCAGTGCATAAGTGTTCTATTTTGGGATTAGGGTCATTTTGTCTTTACGAGGTTTATTTTCTCCAGCTTTTTAATTCATTTAATTCTTATAATTTCAATGTAGTGCATTCTATTGAGAGTCATGCTTGTCTAAGTCTAGACGGGTAATTGATTAGTATATGTAGTTGGTCATAAATTGTCACCTCAATGGAGACTAAGCATATTTAGCATTTGTGGCTATGATCAGGTTTTGGGTTTTAGGGGTTTAGGGTCTTTCTTTAGGGTTTGGGTTTTAATCAATATATTTCATGATATAAGTGCATAATTCAAAATGGATATATATATATAGGTCATTTTATTTATTTATTAGGTTTATTCTAGTGCACTTTGTGTTTCTGAAACAATGTACTTCATCTTATAAGTGGAAAAGACTTAATCGATTAAAATTCTAGGTCTTTTTAATATTTGTTATGTTTTTGTTTTGTCCATTTTAGTTGGTTATCAATGTAGTTCAACCTGTAAGTGCAAAACTCATAGTTTATTTAGATTTTAGAACTTTTTTGTTTTTGAAATTTTCCTTTTTGTTGGTGTTAGTTCTTACTCATTGTAGTTCATTCAATAAGTGCAAAAGTCTCAATGTATTAATATTTTAGGTCATTTTGGTATTTACTAGGTTAAGGGATTAGGGATTAGGGTTTAGGATTTAGGGTTTTAGGGTTTAGGATTTAGGGTTTAGGATTTAGGATTTAGGATTTAGGGTTTAGGATTTAGGGTTTAGGGTTTAGGGTTAAGGGTTTAGGATTTAGGGTTTAGAGTTTATTGGTTTAGGGTTTCGTGTTTAGGGTTTCGGGTTTAGGGTTATTGGGTTTAAATTTTAGCGTTGGGGTTTTAATCAAAATATTTCATGATATAAGTGCATATTTCAAAATGGATATATATTCTAGGTCATTAGAGTTTAGGGTTTAGGGTTAAGGGTTAAGGGTTTAGGTCTATTATAGACCATTTTGGGTTTTAATCAATGTAGTTCGTCGAATAAGTGCATAAGTCTCACTGGATTTATATGTTGGTCATTTTGGTTTTTGATTAGTTTCTTTTTGTCCATTTTAGTTCTTATTCATTGTAGTTCGTCCAATAAGAGGAAAAGTCAAAATGCATGAATATTTTAGGTGATTTTGTCTTTATTAGATTAAGTGATTAGGGTTTAGGTTTTAGGGTTTTGTGTTTAGTATTTAGCGTTTAGGGTTTTCGGGTCTTGGCCTATTTTTGTCCATTTTGGCTCTTAATTAATGTAGTTCATCCAATAAGTGAAGAAGTGTCACTAGTTTTGGATTTAGGTAATATTTGTTTATGATATGTTTTATTTTGTCCATTTTAGTTCTAATTCATTGTAGTTCGTCCCATAATTTGAGAAGGCTCATTGCATTAATATTGTAGGTCATTTTTTTCTTTACGACGTCTATTCTAGTTCTTTTTTATTCTTACTGAATGTAGTTGGTCTTATAAGTGCAAAAGTCTTGATGGATTAATATATTAGGTCATTTTTGGTCTTTACTAGGTCATTTTTTGTCTTTACTAGGTCATTTTTGGTCTTTACGACGTCTATTCTAGTTCTTTTTTATTCTTACTAAATGTAGTTGGTCTTATAAGTGTAAAAGTCACAATCGATTAATATATTAGGTCATTTTTGGTCTTTACTAGGTTAAGGGTTTAGGTTTTAGGGTTTTGGGTTTAGGGTTTAATCAATATATTTCGTGATATAAGTGCATATTTCAAAATGGATATATATTCTAGGTCATTAGAGTTTAGGGTTTAGGGTTAAGGGTTAAGGGTTTATGTCTATTATAGACCATTTTGGGTTTTAATCAATGTAGTTCGTTAAATAAGTGGATAAGTCTCACTGGATTTATATGTTGCTTATTTTGGTTTTTGATTAGTTTCTTTTTGTCAATTTTAGTTCTTATTCATTGTAGTTCATCCAATAAGAGCAAAAGTCAAAATGTAATGCATGAATATTTTAGGTGATTCTGTCTTTATTAGGTTAATGATTAGGGTTAGGTTTAGGGTTTTGTGTTTAGTATTTAGCGTTTAGGGTTTTCGGGTCTTGGCCTATTTTTGTCCATTTTGGCTCTTAATTAATGTAGTTCATCCAATAAGTGCAGAAGTGTCACTAGTTTTGGATTTAGGTAATTTTTGTTTTCGATATGTTTTATTTTGTCAATTTTAGTTCTAATTCATTGTAGTTCGTCCAATAATTTGAGAAGGCTCAGTGCATTAATATTGTAGGTCATTTTGTTCTTTACGACGTCTATTCTAGTTCTTTTTTGTTCTTACTGAATGTAGTTGGTCTTATAAGTGCAAAAGTCTCGATGGATTAATATATTAGGTCATTTTTGGTCTTTACTAGGTTAATGTTTTAGGGTTTTCGGGTTTAGGGTTTAGGGTTTTGTGTTTAGGGTTAATCAATATATTTCATGATATAAGTGCATATTTCAAAATGGATATATATTCTAGGTCATTTTATATATTTATTAGGTGTATTCTAGTGAACTTTGTTTTTTTCAAACAATATAGTTCGTGTAATAAGTGCAAAAGACTTAATCGATTACAACTTTTGGTCATTTTAATATTTGTTATGTTTTTTTTGTTTTGCCCATTTTAGTTATTCATCAATGTAGTTCAGCCCGTAAGTGCAAAAGTCTTAGGGTTTAGGGTTTAAGGTTTAGGGTTAAGGGTTAAGGGATTATGGTTTAGGGTTAAGGGTTAAGGGTTAAGGGTTTAGGTCTATTATAGACCATTTTGGGTTTTAAACAATGTAGTTCGTCGAATAAGTGCATAAGTCTCACTGGATTTAGATTATGGTCATTATGGTTTTTGATTAGTTTCTTTTTGTCCATTTTAGTTCTTATTCATTGTAGTTGGTCCAATAAGTGCAAAAGTCAAAATGAATGAATATTTTAGGTGATTTTTGTATTTATTAGGTTAAGGGATTAGGGTTTAGGTTTTAGTGTTTAGGTTTTAGGGTTTAGGGTTTAGGGTTTAGGATTTAGGGTTTAGAGTTTAGGGTTAAGGGTTAAGGGTTAAGGGTTAAGGGTTTATGTCTATTATAGACCATTTTGGGTTTTAATCAATGTAGTTCGTTAAATAAGTGGATAAGTCTCACTGGATTTATATGTTGCTTATTTTGGTTTTTGATTAGTTTCTTTTTGTCAATTTTAGTTCTTATTCATTGTAGTTCGTCCAATAAGAGCAAAAGTCAAAATGCATGAATATTTTAGGTGATTCTGTCTTTATTAGGTTAAGTGATTAGGGTTTAGGTTTTAGGGTTTTGTGTTTAGTATTTAGTATTTAGCGTTTAGGTTTTCGGGTCTTGGCCTATTTTTTGTCCATTTTGGCTCTTAATTAATGTAGTTCATCCAATAAGTGCAGAAGTGTCACTAGTTTTGGATTTATGTAATTTTTTGTTTTCGATATGTTTTATTTTGTCAATTTTAGTTCTAATTCATTGTAGTTCGTCCAATAAATTGAGAAGGCTCAGTGCATTAATATTGTAGGTCATTTGTTCTCTTTACGACGTCTATTCTAGTTCTTTTTTTGTTCTTACTGTATGTAGTTGGTCTTATAAGTGCAAAAGTCTCGATGGATTAATATATTAGGTCATTTTTGGTCTTAACTAGGTTAATGTTTTAGGGTTTCGGGTTTAGGGTTTAGGGTTTTGTGTTTAGGGTTTAATCAATATATTTCATGATATAAGTGCATATTTCAAAATGGATATATATTCTTGGTCATTTTATATATTTATTAGGTGTATTCTAGTGCACTTTGTTTTCAAACAATATAGTTCGTCTAATAAGTGCAAAAGACTTAATCGATAAAAACTTTTGGTCATTTTAATATTTTTATGTTTTTTTTGTTTTGCCCATTTTAGTTATTCATCAATGTAGTTCAACCCGTAAGTGCAAAGTCTTAGGGTTTAGGGTTTAAGGTTTAGGTTAAGGGTTAAGGGATTATGGTTAGGGTTAAGGGTTAAGGGTTAAGGGTTTAGGTCTATTACAGACCATTTTGGGTTTTTAATCAATGTAGTTCGTCGAATAAGTGCATAAGTCTCACTGGATTTAGATTATGGTCATTTGGTTTTGATTACATTTTAGTTCTTATTCATTGTAGTTGGTCCAATAAGTGCAAAAGTCAAAATGAATGAATATTTTCGATTTTTGTATTTATTAGGTTTAGGATTAGGTTTAGTTTTAGTGTTTAGGTTCACTGGTTTAGGGATTAGGGTTTAGTTTAGGTCAGGTTTAGGGTTAAGGGTTTAGGTCTATTATGACAATGGGTTTTTATCAATGTAGTTTCGTCTATTAAGTGCATAAACACACATTATATTTTAGATTTTTGGTCATTTTGTTTTTTATGTTTACTTTTGTCCATTTTAGTTATTATTCATTTGTAGTTGTCCAATAAGTGCAAAAGTCAAAATGCATGAATATTTTAGGTGATTTTTTCTTTATTAGGTTAAGCGATTAGGGTTTAGGTTTTAGGTTTTAGGGTTTTATGTTTAGTATTTAGCGTTGAAGGTTCATTGTAGTTCGTCCAATAATTTGAGAAGGCTCAATGCATTAATATTGTAGGTCATTTTGTTCTTTACGACGTTTATTCTAGTACTTTTTTATTCTTACTGAATGTAGTCGGTCTTATAAGTGCAAAAGTCTCAATGGATTATATATTAGGTCATTGTGGTCTTTACTAGGTTATGGTTTTTATAGGGTTTCGGTGTTAAGGTTAGGGTTTTGGCTTTAATCAATATATTGCATCAATAAGTGCAAAAGTTCAATGTATAATATTTTAGGTATTTTTGTCTTTACTAGGTTAAGGGTTTAGGGATTAGGGTTTATAGTGTTTAGCATTTAAGGGTTCTAGGTCTATTCTAGACCCATTTTGGATTTTAATCATTGTAGTTCGTAGAATAAGTGCATAAGTCTCATTGGATTTAGATTATGGTCATTTTGGTTTTTGATTAGTTTTCTTTTTGAACATTTTAGTTCTTTTCATTTGTAGTTCGTCCAATAAGGGCAAAAGTCAAAATGCATGAATATTTTAGGTGATTTTTTTCTTTATTTAGGTTAAGGGATTATGGTTTAGTTTTTAGGGTTTTGTGTTTAGTATTAGCGTTAGGGTTTCGGGTCTTGGCCTATTTTTGTCCATTTTGGCTCTTAATTAATGTAGTTCATCCAATAAGTGCAGAAGTGTCACTAGTTTTGGATTTAGGTAATTTTTGTTTTCGATATGTTTTATTTTGTAATTTTAGTTCTAATTCATTGTAGTACGTCCAATAATTTGAGAAGGCTCAGTGCATTAATATTGTAGGTCATTTGTTCTTTACGACGTCTATTCTAGTCTTTTTTGTTCTTACTGAATGTAGTTGGTCTTATAAGTGCAAAAGTCTTGATGGATTAATATATTAGGTCATTTTTTGGTCTTTACTAGGTTAATGTTTTAGGGTTTCGGGTTTAGGGTTTAGGGTTTTGTGTTTAGGGTTTAATCAATATATTTCATGATATAAGTGCATATTTCAAAATGGATATATATTCTAGGTCATTTTATATATTTATTAGGTGTATTCTAGTGAACTTTGTTTTTCAAACAATATAGTTCGTCTAATAAGTGCAAAAGACTTAATCGATTACAACTTTTGGTCATTTTAATATTTGTTATGTTTTTTTTGTTTTGCCCATTTTAGTTATTCATCAATGTAGTTCAACCCGTAAGTGCAAAAGTCTTAGGGTTTAGGGTTTAAGGTTTAGGGTTAAGGGTTAAGGGATTATGGTTTAGGGTTAAGGGTTAAGGGTTAAGGGTTTAGGTCTATTATAGACCATTTTGGGTTTTAATCAATGTAGTTCGTCGAATAAGTGTATAAGTCTCACTGGATTTAGATTATGGTCATTATGGTTTTTGATTAGTTTCTTTTTGTCCATTTTAGTTCTTATTCATTGTAGTTGGTCCAATAAGTGCAAAAGTCAAAATGAATGAATATTTTAGGTGATTTTTGTATTTATTAGGTTAAGGGATTAGGGTTTAGGTTTTAGTGTTTAGGTTTTAGGGTTTAGGGTTTAGGGTTTAGGATTTAGGGTTTAGAGTTTAGGGTTAAGGGTTAAGGGTTAAGGGTTTATGTCTTTATAGACCATTTTTGGTTTTTAATCAATGTAGTTCGTTAAATAAGTGGATAAGTCTCACTGGATTTATATGTTGCTTATTTTGGTTTTTTGATTAGTTTCTTTTTGTTCAATTTTAGTTCTTATTCATTGTAGTTCGTCCAATAAGAGCAAAAGTCAAAATGCATGAATATTTTAGGTGATTCTGTCTTTATTAGGTTAAGTGATTAGGGTTTAGGTTTTAGGGTTTTGTGTTTAGTATTTAGTATTTAGCGTTTAGGGTTTTCGGGTCTTGGCCTATTTTTGTCCATTTTGGCTCTTAATTAATGTAGTTCATCCAATAAGTGCAGAAGTGTCACTAGTTTTGGATTTATGTAATTTTTGTTTTTGATATGTTTTATTTTGTCAATTTTAGTTCTAATTCATTGTAGTTCGTCCAATAAATTGAGAAGGCTCAGTGCATTAATATTGTAGGTCATTTTGTTCTTTACGACGTCTATTCTAGTTCTTTTTTGTTCTTACTGAATGTAGTTGGTCTTATAAGTGCAAAAGTCTCGATGGATTAATATATTAGGTCATTTTTGGTCTTAACTAGGTTAATGTTTTAGGGTTTCGGGTTTAGGGTTTTAGGGTTTGTGTTTAGGGTTTAATCAATATATTTCATGATATAAGTGCATATTTCAAAAATGGATATATATTCTTGGTCATTTTATATATTTATTAGGTGTATTCTAGTGCACTTTGTTTTTCAAACAATATAGTTCGTCTAATAAGTGCAAAAGACTTAATCGATTAAAACTTTTGGTCATTTTAATATTTGTTATGTGTTTTTTGTGTTTTGCCCATTTTAGTTATTCATCAATGTAGTTCAACCCGTAAGTGCAAAAGTCTTAGGGTTTAGGGTTTAAGGTTTAGGTTAAGGGTTAAGGGATTATGGTTTAGGGTTAAGGGTTAAGGGTTAAGGTTTAGGTCTATTACAGACCATTTTGGGTTTAATCAATGTAGTTCGTCGAATAAGTGCATAAGTCTCACTGGATTTAGATTATGGTCATTTGGTTTTTGATTAGTTTCTTTTTGTCCATTTTAGTTCTTATTCATTGTAGTTGGTCCAATAAGTGCAAAAGTCAAAATGAATGAATATTTTAGGTGATTTTTGTATTTATTAGGTTAAGGATTAGGGTTTAGGTTTTAGTGTTTAGGTTTTAGGGTTTAGGGTTTAGGGTTTAATTTAGGGTTTAGAGTTTTAGGGTTTAGGGTTAGGTTAAGGTTTAGGTCTATTATTACAATTTGGGTTTTTATCAAATGTTAGTTCGTCTACACGTGCATAAAACACATTATATTTAGATTTTGGTCATTTTGTTTTTTTATTTGTTTACTTTTGTCCATTTTAGTTATTATTCATTGTAGTTCGTCCAATAAGTGCAAAAGTCAAAATGCATGAATATTTTAGGTGATTTTTTCTTTATTAGGTTAAGCGATTAGGGTTTAGGTTTTAGGTATTAGGGTTTTTGTTTAGTATTTTAGCGTTGAAGGTTATTGTAGTTCGTCCAATAATTTTGAGAAGCTCAATGCATTAATATTGTAGGTCATTTTGTTCTTTACGACGTTTATTCTAGTACTTTTTTATTCTTACTGAATGTAGTCGGTCTTATAAGTGCAAAAGTCTCAATGGATTAATATATTAGGTCATTTGTGGTCTTTACTAGGTTATGGTTTTAGGGTTTAGGGTTTCGGGTTTAAGGTTTAGGGTTTTGGGTTTAATCAATATATTGCATTCAATAAGTGCAAAAGTCTCAATGTATTAATATTTTAGGTCATTTTTGTCTTTACTAGGTTAAGGGTTTAGGGATTAGGGTTTAGGGTTTAGAGTTTAGGGTTTAGGGTTTAGGTCTATTATAGACCATTTTGGATTTTAATCATTGTAGTTCGTAGAATAAGTGCATAAGTCTCATGGATTTAGATTTATGTCATTTTTGGTTTTTGATTAGTTTCTTTTTGAACATTTTAGTTTTATTCATTGTAGTTCGTCCAATAAGGGCAAAAAGTCAAAATGCATGAATATTTTAGTGATTTTTGTCTTTATTAGGTTAAGGGATTATGTTTAGGTTTTATATTTTTGTGTTTAGTATTTAGCGTTTAGGGTTTTCGGGTCTTGGCCTATTTTTGTCCATTTTGGCTCTTAATTAATGTAGTTCATCCAATAAGTGCAGAAGTGTCACTAGTTTGGATTTAGGGTAATTTTTGTTTTCGATATGTTTTATTTGTCAATTTTTAGTTCTAATTCATTGTAGTTCGTCCAATAATTGAGAAGGCTCAGTGCATTAATATTGTAGGTCATTTTGTTCTTTACGACGTCTATTCTAGTTCTTTTTTGTTCTTACTGAATGTAGTTGGTCTTATAAGTGCAAAAGTCTCGATGGATTAATATATTAGGTCATTTTTGGTCTTTACTAGGTTAATGTTTTAGGGTTTCGGGTTTAGGGTTTAGGGTTTTGTGTTTAGGGTTTAATCAATATATTTCATGATATAAGTGCATATTTTAAAATGGATACATATTCTAGGTCATTTTATATATTTATTAGGTGTATTCTAGTGAACTTTGTTTTTCAAACAATATAGTTCGTCTAATAAGTGCAAAAGACTTAATCGATTACAACTTTTGGTCATTTTAATATTTGTTATGTTTTTTTTGTTTTGCCCATTTTATTATTCATCAATGTAGTTCAACCCGTAAGTGCAAAAGTCTTTAGGGTTTAGGGTTTAAGGTTTAGGGTTAAGGGTTAAGGGATTATGGTTTAGGGTTAAGGGTTAAGGGTTTAGGTCTATTATAGACCATTTTGGTTTTAATCAATGTAGTTCGTCGAATAAGTGCATAAGTCTCACTGGATTTAGATTATGGTCATTATGGTTTTGATTAGTTTCTTTTTGTCCATTTTAGTTCTTATTCATTGTAGTTGGTCCAATAAGTGCAAAAGTCAAAATGAATGAATATTTAGGTGATTTTTGTATTTATTAGGTTAAGGGATTAGGGTTTAGGTTTTAGTGTTTAGGTTTTAGGGTTTAGGGTTTAGGATTTAGGGTTTAGAGTTTAGGGTTTAGGGTTTAGGGTTAAGGGTTTAGGTCTATTATTGACAATTTTGGGTTTTTATCAATGTAGTTCGTCTATTTAGGGTGAAGGGTTAAGGGATTATGGTTTTAGGGTTAAGGGTTAAGGGTTAAGGGTTTAGGTCTATTATAGACCATTTTGGGTTTTAATCAATGTAGTTCGTCGAATAAGTGCATAAGTCTCACTGGATTTAGATTATGGTCATTATGGTTTTTGATTAGTTTCTTTTTGTCCATTTTAGTTCTTATTCATTGTAGTTTGGTCCAATAAGTGCAAAAGTCAAAATGAATGAAATATTTTAGGTGATTTTTTGTATTATATTAGGTTAAGGGATTAGGGTTTAGGTTTTAGTGTTTAGGTTTTAGGGTTTAGGGTTTAGGTTTTAGGATTTAGGGTTTAGAGTTTAGGGTTAAGGGTTAAGGGTTTATGTCTATTATAGACCATTTTGGGTTTTAATCAATGTAGTTCGTTAAATAAGTGGATAAGTCTCACTGGATTTATATGTTGCTTATTTTGGTTTTTGATTAGTTTCTTTTTGTCAATTTTAGTTCTTATTCATTGTAGTTCGTCCAATAAGAGCAAAGGTCAAAATGCATGAATATTTTAGGTGATTCTGTCTTTATTAGGTTAAGTGATTAGGGTTTAGGTTTTAGGGTTTTGTGTTTAGTATTTAGTATTTAGCGTTTAGGGTTTTCGGGTCTTGGCCTATTTTTGTCCATTTTGGCTCTTAATTAATGTAGTTCATCCAATAAGTGCAGAAGTGTCACTAGTTTTGGATTTATGTAATTTTTGTTTTCGATATGTTTTATTTTGTCAATTTTAGTTCTAATTCGTTGTAGTTCGTCCAATAAATTGAGAAGGCTCAGTGCATTAATATTGTAGGTCATTTTGTTCTTTACGACGTCTATTCTAGTTCTTTTTTGTTCTTACTGAATGTAGTTGGTCTTAGAAGTGCAAAAGTCTCGATGGATTAATATATTAGGTCATTTTTGGTCTTTACTAGGTTAATGTTTTAGGGTTTCGGGTTTAGGGTTTAGGGTTTTGTGTTTAGGGTTTAATCAATATATTTCATGATATAAGTGCATATTTCAAAATGGATATATATTCTAGGTCATTTTATATATTTATTAGGTGTATTCTAGTGAACTTTGTTTTTCAAACAATATAGTTCGTCTAATAAGTGCAAAAGACTTAATCGATTACAACTTTTGGTCATTTTTAATATTTGTTATGTTTTTTGTTTTGCCCATTTTAGTTATTCATCAATGTAGTTCAACCCGTAAGTGCAAAAGTCTTAGGGTTTAGGGTTTAAGGTTTAGGGTTAAGGGTTAAGGGATTATGGTTTAGGGTTAAGGGTTAAGGGTTAAGGGTTTAGGTCTATTATAGACCATTTTGGGTTTTAATCAATGTAGTTCGTCGAATAAGTGCATAAGTCTCACTGGATTTAGATTATGGTCATTATGGTTTTTGATTAGTTTCTTTTTGTCCATTTTAGTTCTTATTCATTGTAGTTGGTCCAATAAGTGCAAAAGTCAAAATGATGAATATTTTAGGTGATTTTTGTATTTATTAGGTTAAAAGGATTAGGGGTTTAGGTGTTTAGTGTTTAGGTTTTAGGGTTTAGGGTTTAGGGTTTAGGATTTAGGGTTTAGAGTTTAGGGTTAAGGGTTAAGGGTTAAGGGTTTATGTCTATTGATAGACCATGAATTGGGGTTTAATCAATGTAAGTTCGTTTAAATAAGTGGATAAGTTCTCACTGGATTTATATGTTGCTTATTTTGGTTTTGATTAGTTTCTTTTGTCAATTTTAGTTCTTATTCATTGTAGTTCGTCCAATAAGAGCAAAAGTCAAAATGCATGAATATTTTAGGTGATTCTGTCTTTATTAGGTTAAGTGATTAGGTTTAGGTTTTAGGGTTTTGTGTTTAGTATTTAGTATTTAGCGTTTTAGGGTTTTCGGGTCTTGGCCTATTTTTGTCCTTGGCTCTTAATTAATGTAGTTCATCAATAAGTGCAGAAGTGTCACTAGTTTTGATTTATGTAATTTTTGTTTTTCGATATGTTTTATTTTGTCAATTTTAGTTCTCTAATTCATTGTAGTTCGTCCAATAAATTGAGAAGGCTCAGTGCATTAATATTGTAGTCATTTTGTTCTTTACGACGTCTATTCTAGTTCTTTTTTTGTTCTTACTGAATGTAGTTGGTCTTATAAGTGCAAAAGTCTCGATGGATTAATATATTAGGTCATTTTTGTCTTAACTAGGTTAATGTTTTAGGGTTTCGGGTTTAGGGTTTAGGGTTTTGTGTTTTAGGTTTAATCAATATATTTCATGATATAAGTGCATATTTTCAAAATGGATATATATTCTTGGTCATTTTATATATTTATTAGGTGTATTCTAGTGCACTTTGTTTTTCAAACAATATAGTTCGTCTAATAAGTGCAAAAGACTTAATCGATTAAAACTTTTGGTCATTTTAATATTTGTTATGTTTTTTTTGTTTTGCGCATTTTAGTTATTCATCAATGTAGTTCAACCCGTAAGTGCAAAAGTCTTAGGGTTTAGGGTTTAAGGTTTAGGGTTAAGGGTTAAGGGATTATGGTTTAGGGTTAAGGGTTAAGGGTTAAGGGTTTAGGTCTATTACAGACCATTTTGGGTTTTAATCAATGTAGTTCGTCGAATAAGTGCATAAGTCTCACTGGATTTAGATTATGGTCATTTTGGTTTTTGATTAGTTTCTTTTTGTCCATTTTAGTTCTTATTCATTGTAGTTGGTCCAATAAGTGCAAAAGTCAAAATGAATGAATATTTTAGGTGATTTTTGTATTTATTAGGTTAAGGGATTAGGGTTTAGGTTTTAGTGTTTAGGTTTTAGGGTTTAGGGTTTAGGGTTTAGGATTTAGGGTTTAGAGTTTAGGGTTTAGGGTTTAGGGTTAAGGGTTTAGGTCTATTATTGACAATTTTGGGTTTTTATCAATGTAGTTCGTCTATTAAGTGCATAAAACACATTATATTTAGATTTTGGTCATTTTGTTTTTTTATTTGTTTACTTTTGTCCATTTTAGTTATTATTCATTGTAGTTCGTCCAATAAGTGCAAAAGTCAAAATGCATGAATATTTTAGGTGATTTTTTCTTTATTAGGTTAAGCGATTAGGGTTTAGGTTTTAAGGTTTTAGGGTGTTTTATGTTTAGAGATTTAGCGTTGAAGTTCATTGTAGTTCGTCCAATAATTTGAGAAGGCTCAAATGCATTAATATTGTAGGTCATTTTGTTCTTTACGACGTTTTATTCTAGTACTTTTTTATTCTTAACTGAATGTAGTCGGTCTCTTATAAGTGCAAAGTCTCAATGATTTAATATATTAGTGATTTGTGGTCTTTACTAGGTTATGGTTTTAGGGTTTAGGGTTTCGGGTTTAAGGTTTAGGGTTTTGGGTTTAATCAATATATTGCATTCAATAAGTGCAAAAGTCTCAATGTATTAATATTTTAGGTCATTTTTGTCTTTACTAGGTTAAGGGTTTAGGGATTAGGGTTTAGGGTTTAGAGTTTAGGGTTTAGGGTTTAGGTCTATTATAGACCATTTTGGATTTTAATCATTGTAGTTCGTAGAATAAGTGCATAAGTCTCATTGGATTTAGATTATGGTCATTTTGGTTTTTGATTAGTTTCTTTTTGAACATTTTAGTTCTTATTCATTGTAGTTCGTCCAATAAGGGCAAAAGTTAAAATGCATGAATATTTTAGGTGATTTTTGTCTTTATTAGGTTAAGGGATTATGGTTTAGGATTTAGGTTTTAGGGTTTTGTGTTTAGTATTTAGCGCTTAAGGTTTTCGGGTCTTGGCCTATTTTAGTCTATTTTGAGTCTTAATTAATGTAGTTCATCCAATAAGTGCAGAAATGTAACTAGTTTTGGATTTAGGTAATTTTTGTTTTTGATATGTTTTATTTTGTCCATTTTAGTTTTAATTCATTGTAGTTCGTCCAATAATTTGAGAAGGCTCAATGTATTAATATTGTAGGTCATTTTGTTCTTTACGACGTCTGTTCTAGTTCTTTTTGATTCTTACTGAATGTAGTTGGTCTCATAAGTGCAAAAGTCTCAATGGATTAATATATTAGGTTATTTCCGGTCTTTTCTAGGTTATGGTTTTAGGGTTTTCGGTTTTGGGTTTAAGGTTTAGCGTTTGAGTTTTAATCAATATATTTCATGATATAAGTGCATATTTCAAAATGGATATATATTCTAGGTCATTTCATTTATTTATTAGGTGTATTCTAGTGCACTTTGTTTTTAAAACAATGTAGTTCGTCTAATAAGTGCAAAAGATTTAATCGATTAAAATTTTAGGTCATTTTAATATTTGTTATGTTTTTTTTTTGTCCATTTTAGTTATTCATCAATGCAGTTCAACCTGTAAGTGCAAAAGTCTTAGTTTATTTAGATTTTAGGACTTTTTTGTTTTTGATATTTTTCATTTTTTATGGTGTTAGTTCTTAGTCATTGTAGTACATTCAATAAGTGCAAAAGTCTCAATGTATTAATATTTTAGTTCATTTTTGTCTTTACTAGGTTAAGGGAATAGGGTTTAGGGTTTAGGGTTTAGGTGTTGTAAAATATGACCTCTATTGTCTAAAAAGGTATATGACGGTTTTTAAAAAATGCAACAAGATTGATAATCAATTTAACAAAAGAACACTTTTATTAAACTAATGATCAATCACGGCCCCAAGGAATTATTTCTAAGAGAAGGTTCACACTTACATGTATTGACTAATTACTAGTTCAACATATACAGTAATTGTTCTACAAATTAATCAAGATACAAGCATGGAATCAAGATTAATCATACAATCATACAATCATACAATGCAAGATGGAAATAAAGAGTAAGGGATAGAGAGTAGTGCACCACGATTTTTATACTGGTTCAGCCGTCTATCTGACGACCTACGTCCAGTCCCGAAATTAAACGATTTCGGCCTTTTCAATAGAATCTTTTAGAGTGTTTTACAGATGTTTCAGCGCTCCCGGGCTATCAATCTTAAAACTCTCTCTCTATTCTATTTGGCAACCACTGTATCCCAGAGTTTCTCTACAAACTCTTCCAAGATCACAGTAAAGCTTCTTCTTGATGAGCCCTCTCAACAATGAAGATAACTACCAGTTTCACTACTGGATTTTTATCAGTTCTTTCTTTACAAAATCTTTGTTGCAGAAAATATAAAAGATATACAGAATTTGTTTCAATCACTTGCAATGAATCTCACACAAGACGTTTTTTGTCCATTTGAGTGTTTGTGAGATCATTCTCTTTTTCTCTTAAGAGGTCTTTTTCAGCTCTCTATTGATTATGAATAATCGTTGGTTCTGGGTCTGAAAAAGCAATATCAAAGGTTATTCAAATGTGAGAGAAAATTGTTTAAGGTGTTATATAAAGTATTTTTGAGAAAGTGATTGAAAACCGTTTATATAGTTTCTGAAAAAACAACATATAAATCGATTTCCCAATCGATTCATTAATGTAATAAAACAGGCTCAATCGATTTCCCAATCGATTATCGCAAGTCTTGTTTTTCTTGAATCTTGAAACTACATAAACTAATCGATTACCTAATCGATTATTTTAATACACTTTTCAGAAGATTATGTGTAGTTTATATTTGAATCGATTGCATAATCGATTTAAGGTGTTTTGTTCCAACAATGAGATCAAAACAATCGATTACTCAGTCGATTCATTAAGTCACATAATCGATTCATTAATACACATAATATACTGAGTGTTCCCTGTAACTCAAATTTTTGTGTCAATCGATTTGCCAATCGATTTGGTTTAAAACAGGGATTTAGCTTATTTCAAGTAAATCAACGTGCCAATCGATTAAGTGTTATGTTCCTGGAAAGAGTGATTTTACCAGTTTGTTCATTTCAATCGATTGCCTAATCGATTGATACCAAACTTGTTTCAATTGAATTTATCACAATGGATTGTCCAATCGACTGTGTTTGTCACATACCATGTTCCTTATGAAATCTTACTTACGAAATCGATTGGCCAATCGATTAGCGTATTAAATGGCTTGGCCCTGTGACTTGCACAATCGATGTGTCAATCGATGTATCTAATCAGTTTTAGTCTTTGTGATTTGAACAATCGATCTGCCAATCGATTAGCGTGCTAAAAGGCTTGCCTCTGACTTGCACAATTTTTATCAATGATTGTGCCAGTCGATTGCCTAATCGATTGTTTAATTACAGACTACACACTTTCATACAACCCTTTTACATAATCGATTGCCTAATCGATTTGCTTAGTAGATTTTCCAACTTTTGTTGATTCCTTGAGTTCCAAGCGATTGTCTCAAGTATGTAGGGTTGAATTGTTGTTCCTAAAATATTACTCAGTTAAAATGTTAGATTTATCACATGATGTATGAACATTGTATGTTTGTTAATTATGTCAAAAATTAGGATTAAGGGGACTTAAGTCCAACAATCTCCCCCTTTTTGCATAAGTGACAAGCATACAATTTTAACTTGAGTTTAGCATTTCAAGGAATTTACCAATATAGGTACCAGTAACAGAGCATAATATTAGAGCATAAGTACCAATACTATTTACCAATATCTGAGTAATTTAAGTAGTCATCGGAGCAGCAATTTGTAGCAGCAGTAGTAGTAAAATTTAATTCCAGTACAGAAACAACACAAGTAGCATGTAAAAGTTACCACAAGTTATAATTTTTCTCCCCCTTTGTCAGTTAATGCAAACAGCAGTAAAAGGAGAGAGTAGCAAAAAAAAGTTTCTCCCCCTATGTTAGTAAACATAAGCACTAGGGAAAATTATGGTGTCAGAGCAAACAAAAAAACAGAGTATCAGAGCAAAAAAAACATATGCAGATTAAACAGATTATGACAATATAGATCAGAGAACAATTGCATAAACGTGCTCATGTGTCATATATTGAAGAAAATAGTACAGCAATAACAAGACATTACATCGCAACAAAGAACCTAAAAACCTAATCACCTAAATTAGGCTGTTCCTCACTATTAGCTAAGATAGAGGTAGAGACCGTTGTATTACCCTCAGCAGGTGTCGCCTCAATGTGAGGTTCAGAACTATCTAGGGTAGTGGGATTTTGTTCCTCTGTTGCTTGCCGGCCTATATCCGCAATATCTTCAAAAGATAGCTTAATGCCTAAATGAACTTGTATCGCATCAACATCCTGAACAACTGAGTTCATAGATGCCTGGAGTGTCTTCAAAGTAGCTTCCATTCGAGCATTTGACTCTTCCATAAACTCTAGCAGCTTTGCTAAGAAATCAGGAGGGGCTACTACTGGCTCAGCAGCTTGTTGTGTAGTAGGCTGAACTGGTTCAGCATTTGGTAGGGGCCTTATCCAGATACCATTCACCCTTTTCAATTGCATTTGATTGACAATTGATTCACCAAAAACAAGGGTGGTTTTTGAAGATTCTTCATCGACAAGTGACACTTTGAAATGTCTCAGAATCTTGGTGATTAACTGGGGATAGGGCAGCACCAGCTTGCTTTGCGATGCTTCCATCATATTCTTCAGCACTATCCATGTCCAGCTCATCTTGAGCTCTTTGGACAGTCCCCACAACAGCAGTATGTCCAGCTTCTGGACGACGACATGGTTTCCGGATCGGGGCACCAGCATCCGGGTTAAAGTGTACATAAGCATCCGATGATGGACCTTCATTTGACAAATCGGCAGCGAAATAGTTTCGACAAAGCCGTCAACCATCAGGTCCTTCACAGCAGTGTGTCTATCAAAAGAAACTTCCCAGCCTTCATCCGCAGCTTCAGCCTCAGAACTGCCATCAATTGATTTCCCATGGAAGGGCAGTCCTGACAGATTTGAGATATCTTCAAAAGACATGGAGATCCTCTTGCCTTTGACTTCAGCCTTGAAGCCATTGTCAGTGAGCTTGAAGGTGGAATAGAATGCTCTTATTAACTTCGAATAAGTGTCAAGTGAGGAGGAGAGAAATTTTCAAGACCATGAAACCTCAAATGGTCTTGGAAAGTAAATCCATCTGAATCAAAATAGGAGAAATCCAGAGTCCTAGCCTCATGGATTTTTCTTTTTAGAAAATCAGGTGGGATAACAAATTTTGCAGCTTTATCTTTGGACGAATGAGCTTTCTTTGGAGGAGGAGAAGAAACTGTTTTCTTCTTTTTCTGAGTAACCTCCTTCATAGCATCAACCATGAGCTTCTCAATAGGGGGCTCCTTTCATTTCTTTGATTTTCCTTGATCAACAGCAGCAGCTTTGCCTTTGTCTTTGGCAAGTATTTTGTGGGTAGGAATTGGAACTCGTTTTAACATGGTTGGTGGGGGAGAAGGGGTTCACCCACTAGAAGATGAAGATGGTGATGGAGTTCTGGGTTGGGTTTGTTTAACACGAGCCATTGTAGAGATTATGTGTTTGAATGCATAGATAAATCAAGGATGGTTTGGAAAAACAGAGTATTGAGAAATAGCAGAGAGATTTGAGAAATTCTGGAAAAAGTTGAGAAGAAATCGATTGGTAATTGTTCCTTTTTAAACCTTCAGACGCGACAATCGATGTCCAAATGGATAATGTTACTGTTGCTGGGGAAGCACAATCGATTTAGTAGTACTTGCATCCAACGACTAGTAAAAGTAATTCACAACGGTCATAACGTGAATCGATTCCCAAATCGATTTCCTTTATTTACTCAATCGATGTCCAAATCGATTTCGTTAAAGTGGAGAATATGAAATACTGAACTAGTCGATTTCCAAATCGACGCTCGGGCTAGAGTATGGAAAACGTTCCAGTTTTGAAGTCTGGGGCCAACGCAATCGATGTTGCAATCGATTCTTTAAACTATTTACGAAGCTGGCAATCGATTGCCCAATCGATTGGAAAAGGGAAAAGTTTAAGCACCATAAGCTTCCTGTGATTTGGTACAAAGATCAAATCTCACTAGGATCTAAGATCCCTAGTTTCATCCTAATATGAAGGAAGCTTTCTCTGGGCAAAGCTTTGGTAAAGATGTCAGCCAGCTGATCAGCTGTATTGACATATTCAAGCTTAATGATCCCATTTTGAAATTGGTCCCTTATAAAGTGATGCCTTACCTCTATGTGCTTGGTTCTAGAATGCATCACTGGATTCTTGGTAATGCCTATTGCACTTGTGTTATCACACAAGATAGGTACAGTCCCTAAATCAACACCAAAATCAGATAGGTGTTGTTTCATCCAAAGGATCTGTGCACAACAGCTTCCAACTGCAATGTACTCAGCTTCAGTTGTTGATAGTGCAATGCTGGTTTGTTTCTTGCTAAACCAAGACACAAGGGAGTTTCCTAGTAAGTGACAAGTACCAGAAGTACTTTTCCTAACTAGTTTGCATCCGGAAAAATCTGAATCTGAATATCCAACTAAAGTGCAGGTTGATCCCTTAGGATACCACAAGCCTAGACTCTTAGTCCCTACTAGATATCTGAATATCCCCTTTACTGCACTAAGGTGAGACTCTTTTGGATTGGATTGGTATCTTGCACACATGCAGACACTGAACATGATGTCATGCCTGCTTGTTGTAAGATATAGCAAGGATCCTATCATTCCCCTAAACCTTGTAACATCTACAGGTTTACCTTTCTCATCTCTATCTAAGTTATTTCCTTGACTCATGGGAGTATCAATGGACTTAAAGTTATCAAAGCTGAATTTCTTTATCAAATCATTACAGTATTTAGTTTGACTAATGAAAATGCCTTGCTTGCTTTGGTTAATTTGAAATCCCAAGAAGTAAGATAGTTCACCCATCATTGACATTTCAAATTTACCTTTCATTAAGTTTTCAAAATCTTTGCACAATTTATTGTTTGTAGATCCAAAGATTATGTCATCAACATAGACTTGGACCAGTAAGAGGTCATTTCCATTTGTCTTTATGAAAAGTGTCTTGTCAACATTTCCTCTTGAAATATTTTGTTGAATGAGGAAATTGCTGAGCTTCTCATACCAAGCTCTTGGAGCTTGTTTCAACCCATAGAGGGCTTTTGATAGCTTGTAGACATGATTAGGAAAATCAGGATTTTCAAAACCAGGTGTTTGGCTAACAAAAACTTCCTCTTGGAGATCCCCATTGAAAAAGACACTTTTCACATCCATTTGATAAAGTTTAAAGTCCATTATACAGGCATAAGCAAGTAGGATTCTAATGGCTTCTAACCTAGCTATAGGGGAATAGGTTTCATCAAAATCTATTCCTTCCTCCTAACTGTAACCCTTAGCTACTAGCCTAGCTTTGTTCCTGGTTATAACTCCATTTTCATCTAGTTTGTTCCTAACCACCCATCTTGTTCCTATGATGTGCTTACCTTCTGGTTTAGGAACTAGGCTCCACACCTTATTTCTCTCAAACTGGTTTAACTCCTCTTGCATAGAAAGTATCCACTCACTATCTAATAGAGCTTCCTTAATGTTTTTGGGTTCAATCTGAGATACAAAGGCTGTAAAGTTACAGAACTGTCTAAGGTTCTTCCTAGTTGCAACTCCTTTAGAGATATCCCCTATAATGTTATCTATGGGGTGGTTCTTATTGAACTTCCATTCCCTAGGTAAATCATCAGTCCTTATTGGTTCTATACAGTCAGTACAAGTTGGAGATACATTTTCAGTTGGTTCTGATTGTTCAGATTCTACAACTTCATCCAAAGAGTCATCAACCATAGGAGGAGTGTTGTTCAAGTTTTCTGCAAATAATTCATCAAACTTTACATGAACTGACTCTTCTATGGTTTTTGTTCTTTTGTTGAAGATTCTATAGGCCTTACTGGTTTGAGAGTATCCTAGAAAAATACCTTCATCTGCCTTAGGGTCAAACTTTCCTAGATGTTCTTTGCCATTGTTAAAACAAAGCACTTACAACCAAAGACTCTAAAGTAGGAAATGTTTGGTTTTCTACCCTTGTACAACTCATAGGGAGTTTTCTAAGCAGGGGCCTAATGAGAACTCTATTGACAACATGTGTGGCTGTACTAATTGCATCTGCCCAAAAATACTTAGGAAGATTTGAGTCTTTAAGCATAGTCCTAGCTAACTCCTCTAAAGACCTATTTTTCCTTTCTACAACTCCATTTTGCTGTGGAGTTCTAGGGGCTGAGTATATGTGTTGTATTCCATTATGTTCACAGTAGGTTTGAAAGGAATCATTTTGGAATTCACCTCCATGATCACTTTTGATGGATATAATTTTCTGGTTATTCTCATTTTGAACCAAAGTAGCAAATTTCTTAAAAGTTGAGAATGCCTCAATCTTGTGAGTCATAAATATGTCCAAGTAAACCTAGAGTAATCATCTACCAACACATATCCATACAGGTTTCCTCCAAAGCTCTTCACTTGAGAAGGACCAAAAGGTCCATATGTATTAACTGCAAAACCCTATTGGTTTTGACCATATCTATAGGGGAAAAGAAGTTTTAACTAGCTTATTCTCTCACAGGAGTCACAAAGCCTATCCTTAGTAAATTTCCTGTTAGGGAGTCTTATAACTAACTGTTTACTAACCAGTCTATTTGTATGATCTTATAGGAATATGCGCTATACGTTTATGCCATAACACGTTTCATCTGAATTAGATAACAAACAACAGATAGTACTAGGCAAAGAATTAAAATCTAACATATAAATGTTATTAATTCTATCCCAACTAACTTTATACCTTTGTCATCTTTATGCTCAATTATACAAGATTGTGATGAAAACACTTACTGGAAGCCTTTATCACATAGTTGTGCCTTTACTTACAGATTGTGTTTTAGCCCTTCTACGTACAAGACATTTTTGATTACTGCAGTTGACTCATTGCCTATGTCACCAACACCACTTATCTTTCCTTTATTGTTGTCACCATATTGACATAAACCTCCTTCCTTTAATGTTAGAGAAAGAATTTTGACTTGTCTCCTGTCATGTGCTTTGAGCATCCGCTATCTAGTACCAAGAATGCCTATTGGATGTCAAGCACACTGCAACACACAATCAAAATGATTTAGGTACCAATTTAAATTGGGTTCTAGAAGGTCAGTTTTCAAATTTGTGTCTTGCTATCAATCTGTTTGCCATCCTCTATGGCTAGTTTTTTTAGTATTACAATAGAAAAAAATGTCCCTTTCTGCACAAGATGACATAACAGCACAAGGTAACGTTAATTTGATTTAGTAAGATGTCATACATATTCCTTGAATTACAGATTTCTGACTATGTTTGACATTTCGTTTTGCATGATTAACCAATTACCGCATCTATTTATCCTTTAAGATGCATATTGTTTTATATCCTAGGACCGATTTTTCATTACATTGTCTCTGGTTGCTAAGTATACATTCAGTTGATCTTACTACTATGAACCTTCAAATAATCAGACTTTAATGATGCAACATTTTTTCAAGTTCAATGCATCTTGCAGATTGGTCATGTGAATCTTTTTAGTTGTTCATACAGTTCCTCAATTTCCTTATGATCATTTTTCATTGTTTCAAGTGCATTTCTTTGTACTCATTAACTGTTTATAGAATCACCATACTCATCATGCAGCTTCATTGAAATGCTTCATGTAGTTCATCATTAAGATGATTAGATTGAGAACTTACCTATTCAAATTCTGAATCAGGTTTGCCATAAGACCATAGATTTGTTCTTCTTCTTCTGAAGGCATGAGGATTCTTCGTTGTCATTCCATCAATATATGCTCTTTCTAGTCGGGAGCTGGTTCCTGCCTTATAGTCTTGCAGTCCTATTTTGGTTTTGGCAACTTGTAACATTCAGACTTTATTTGCCTGTTTTACCACAATCATAAAGGTGATGTCTTGCTCACTAGTCTTAGAACTTGATGGCTTCTAACTTGTTGTCTTTCTTTTTCAGAAATTTTAAACTTTTTGACAAGAAGTAAACCATCTCAGCTCTTCGTCAGTCTCACTGCTTGACTCATCTGAGCAGCTTTCTTGTTCAGACTTTGATGGTCCGCGTTGGGCTTTCAAAGACATTCCTTTCTTTCCTGTCAGCTGTTCAGCTTCACTCAGTCTATGAAGCTCCATCTCGTGCTTATCGTTTTCCCAAACAGTGTTGCAATAGACAGGCTACTAAGATCTTTTGATTCTGCAATGGCAGTGATCTTGGCCTGCCATTCTCTAGTTAAACACCCTCATCCCTTGCTGATTTGCTTAATAAGTCAATCTCCTTACCTAGAGCATTTAGTTGTTGACTATGGTGAGTAAATTTGTCTGCATGTCATTAATGAATTATCTTTCTTCATGCTAAACAGTTCGTACTCTGCATGAGAGTATTGTTCTGGCCCTTTTCAAATCAGTAGTTCCTTCATGTGTTTGTGAAGAGTGTCCCACATCTCTTTGGCAGTTTTGCAGTTTGAGACCCTGAAAAATCATCAGCTGATAATGCAGAGTTATTATGTTCTTAGCCTTAGCATTATATTCCTACTTCTTCTTATCATCCTCAGACAGTCATATCTAGTTTAGGGATAGTGAATCACCAGTCCAGCATTTTAGTAGAAGGGCCATTTACAGATCTAGAATATCAATACCACTAGTTCTAGAAATATTAACATCCTATGTTTCCAATACATGTATGCGGCTCATTGAAGGCAGGGGCCTTGCAAGAAGCACTTCTCCTAGAAATTCAACTGAGGCCATGTATACTTCTATGAGAGTACTCTAAAGAAGAGAGGCTCTTGATGCAATTGTTGTAAAATATGACTCTATTGTCTAAAAAGGTATATGACGGTTTTTTAAAAAATGCAACAAGATTGATAATCAATTAACAAAAGAACACTTATATAAACTAATGATATCACGGTCCAAGGAATTGTTTCTAAAGCGAAGGTCACACTTACATGTATTGACTATTACTAGTTCAGCATATACAGTAATTGTTCTACAAATTAATCAAGATATAAGCAAGCAATCAAGATATATAGATACATACAATGATACATGCAAGATGGAAATAAAGAATAAGGAATAGAGTGTAGTGACCATGATTGTTATACTGGTTCAGTCGTCTATCTGACGACCTACGTCCAGTCCCGAAATTAAACGATTTTGGCCTTTTTCAATAGAATCTTATATAGAGGTTTTACATATGTTCCAGCAGCTCCCGACCTATCATTCTTAAAACTCTCTCCCAAGATCACAGTAAAGCTTCGTTCTTGATGAGCCCTCTCAACAATGAAGATAACTACCAGTTTCACTACTGTTTTTTATCATTCTTCTTTACAAAATCTTTGTTGCAGAAAATATAAAGGATATACAGAAATATTGTATTCCAATCACTTGCATGAATCTCACACAAGAAGTTTTTTGTCCATTTGAGTGTATGTGAAATCCATTACGTCTTTTCTTCTCAAGAGGTCTTTTTCAGCTCTCTATTGTTATTGAATAATCGTTACGTTCTGGGCTCTGAAAAAGCAAATCAAAGGGTTATTCAAATGTGAGGAGAAAATTGTTAAAGTGTTATCAAAAGTAATTTTTTGAGAAAGTGATTGAAAACCGTTTATATAGTTTCTGAAAAGACAACATATGAAATCGATTTTCCCAATCAATTCCTTAAATGTAATAAACGCGCTTCAATCGATTCCCCAACGATTATCGCAAGTCTTGTTTTTCTTGAATCTTGAACACTAACATAAACTAATCGATTACCTAAATCAATTATTTTAATACACTTTTCAGGAAATTATCGTGTAGTTTTATATATTGAATCGACTGCATAATCGATTTAAGTTTTTTGTTCCACAACGAGATCAAACAATCGATTTATCAGTCGATTCATAATCGGATTCATTAATACACATAATCGATTTGGCCATAT
>PGTU02016333.1:0-14114 GCA_002896215.2 Cicer echinospermum | reverse complement strand
AGAATTTATAAATGTATGAATTTGTACCTTTTCTAGATACATGGTTATGGTTATTAGAGTTTATGTACTTGTTCATTGTTTTTTTAGTGATTACTGTTCCCCCACATTTTAAAATAATGTAAAAAACTTATACTATAATTGAAATTTGTAACTAAAATATTACTATAATAAATCTCTCAACTTTTGTCCTTAAGCCCTAGTCCAACTGGCGAATGCCGATATTTTTAGGTTTGACGTCTTGTCTCGAGTTTAAATCCAGGAGTTAACAATTTTGTGCGTTAATTATGGTATAATTTACCGTCTCTTCTAAAATAAAATAAAAACCTCTCTAGTTTTGGTTTTAATTGAAATAAAGGATACCAAAATGCTTAATGCACTTTTAAAACATAAATTGTAAATTTGTGAAATTTATTAACTATATTTTGATATGCTTTTACATTAAATATAGAGCAACTATCATATTTTTGTTCTAGGTTTGACAATCATATGCGCCAATACAACTATATGGTGTAAAAGGGTTTGCACTAACACACTGTCCAAAACCATTTTTATTCGGATATTTTAAATAGCACGTCTTTCTGCATGCTGGGAGTAAACATGAATCTTTTGAGATGAGTTCAATACATCTTTTTTGTTGTCCATTCGCACCACTAGTCATAACTGTAACAGTTTAAATAAAACCAGATTATTAGAAAAAAATAAAATCTTGTTTATTTAACGTAATGAAAACTATCAAAAAAAATAGGTGCAAAAAAATTTGTTACAAAAATTTTATACCTGAAAAAATAACGGCAAAGGCGATGAATAGAAAGAAATGAAATTTAGCCATTTCAAATAGCTACAATATCAATAGCAATATGAATTATTGTTATTTCTTTACTCTATGATATATCATTGTAAAAATAAAATCAAGGCTTTATAGATAAACAACCAACATTATTAATCATCTAATAAAAGAAGTCAACATTAAAGTTTTCTAAAAGTTTGAATACACCCCTTTAATAATATTTAGGATTAAAATAATATATCTAGTAAAAAAATATATTAAGATAATATATATTTTACTTTAATATATATTATACTAATTTTAATTGTCTATTTTTATTAGCTATTTTTAACATCTATATTGTATTAATTTTGTTGATAAATCTTATTATTTGTATCTTTGGTACAGTGTTATTAAAATCTTGAAATTTCAATTTTATATTGCTTTAATTAATATACTTTTTCTTTTCTTTGGAGATATCTAAACCATAACAGGAAGAATATATTTATTCTAAAAAGAAAATTTTAAGACATCAATTATATAGATAATTTAAATTAAATTAATTCAATACTATTATTGTTATATAATTTATTATGTTCATCTCTATATTTTAAAAATTAGTAAAGAATGGGATGTGCGACCTTTTATTGTAAAGATTTACTTTTGTTGGAATAGTATAAAAAAACTAAATATGTCATTTTAATGTAACACTAAAAAATATTTATAAATATTATATGTATTTATTAGTAATTGTCTTTATTTATTATTTAAAATCAAATTCATTTTATTTAAATAATTAAAATTATTATTTTATATAATTATGTTGGCTAGGAATTATATGATGACTAGATCTTGGATGATTATATTGTATTATGGGTTGTTGTCTATTTTATTTATTACTTTAGAAAATTATAAAATATATTGGTTGGATGTTGTTTGTGTTAATTATCATCTTTCTGTTATCTATTGTAATAATAATTGGTCTCGCTTTATTTATTTAAATGATAAAGTTATTAGTTAAACTATTTTACAAATTAGAATTTATAAAAAATATTGGGGTTTTTGTTTTATCTTGGGCCAAAGAACAATAAAGCTAGGAGGAATTGCTGTTACCCCATCCTTGTTGTTTCATCCATCTTAGTCAACAACAAAAAAGTATCTTGAAAACCTTTTTTTTCTTTTTATTGTACCATAAAAATTTCTCCTCGCAATTTATATCACTTCATTTTATTAATTATTCCTTTGATAAATTTTTTTTTCTTTTAATAGTATCCAAAATTGTTGACAAAAATATTATTAGATTTTAACATTAATTAACACACAAAAAAATCTCGGCATTTTCAAATTATTTCTTTTCTATTATCTTCTCACTTAACTTATTAATTTCGTTCACAAGTTTCTATGACTAAAAAAAAAAGAGAAAATCAACGAGTAAAAAAACCATATGCTTTCTATCTAACCATTTATCATAGAATCATGACTACGCCTTCATTCACAATTTGGACCGAATGATTTGATAGTCGGCTCGAAACATACGAAGGTCTTGGAATCCAAAGGTCAGATACTCAAAGCAGACATTTTAGAACGTGAGAAAACCACATTCGCTTCTGTGTCTGCGAATTTGATGTATTTTAAACTTCTAGTCCCTATTGTAAATTGTAGTACTATGTAGTTATTTCTATAGTTATCTTGATTCGTGATGGTATTGACCTTAGAAAAATTATTTTAATTTGTCAAACGAGTTTATTGTGTCAAGAATCAATTTTTGTGCGATGAAAAATTGCTTCTTAATGTCTAGATCATATTTCAATTGAAAAATTTATATTATTAGATTCAATCGATTAGAAATAGTTTTAGGATGATTTTAACGATTGAAGTTAGTTTTTTGGAAATTTTATGGCTTAAAAGTAAATTTGATATGTTTTATGGGTGGTACGATCATTTGTAAAGTGCTAAAGTGTTTAGAAAAGTATTTGTCTTGACCAAGTTGTGTAGTGAATTTTTGGAATATAATTTAATTTAGCTTGAAAATCAAAATTTTTGTGATTTAGAATTTGTTAAGAAAAATTCATCCCAAAATTATCCTATTATGAAAAATTGAATTTATGACTTTCTAATGGTTAGAAATGATATCTAAGTGTTAGGATTGAGATAAAATTTTTTATGACATGTAGTTTATTTCTAAACAATTTCTAAAGCTAGGAAAATGAGAAAATTATTATTTTTTCCTATTTTAATTTACAATAATATTTTTTTTTAATAAATAATTGAATTATGGAATTTTGATTTTATGTGGTCATAGTTTTATTTTAATATCTAAGTATTGGAATTTTTACTTTTAATTATTTATTATTAGTTGATCTTTTAAGAGTGGGTTATACTGTCATTTTATTGGAACAATAATAGCAGTTGTCATGGGCTGTTTATTATGCACGATCACTTAATTTTTATATTTTTGGGTGTTGACTTATGAAAGAAACAATTTAAGCGAATTTTTAAAGTTTAAAAAATTTAATGAATAGTTAGTTCTTTTGTGGAATGTGTAGCTATTTAAGATATTCTACGTTTATAATTTCTTGTTAGTGAACCTTTAGCAACCTCACAACTATTTTTAAGAGTAGGAGTAGTTGTATTTGAAACTAAGAATGAGAGGTAAATCATTTGGGTGGAGGTGTGGACTTAGTGGAAGCTAAGACCGATGTGCGTGGATTAAGATTTTATTGTTAGGAAATAAAGCAGCCTAGGTTAACTGGCATTTCCTCATACAAATTTTAGTTAGGACCGTTGGTTGAGGGTATGAAATAGATAATTTTGGTTGTGTAATAACACACTTATTTAAAAACTTAGAAAAATAAGAGATTTTAAATATTAACATAATTAATTTACGACAAAGATATCTTTAATAAGAACCAGGAAAGGATAAGTAGGCCAATAAATAAGTAACTGCCAAGGTCAAAATGGGTAATTTCTCTCCATTTTCCATCTAATCAAAACCAGACATCCTCTAATCAAGAAATTCCTCTGATAGATTTCCTCTGCATATTACCATTCCTCTGATCAAATTACATTTGATCTAGATTTACCCTAATTTTGATTTATCCCTAAAATCAGATTATTATCTAACCCATACTCCCTCCAACTACGACTCTTATCTAGTTTTAGACTTCCTCTAATTAAGAAACCTTTCCTTATTTCCACGATTTCCTTCTATCACTACTTCTCTAATCAAACTTCCCTCGTATAAAAGTTTTCCCTTTCTTGATAAAACTTTGGCACAATTTCACTTCCAAGTTCCACCTCAGCTTTAAATTATCTTAATATAATTAGAGGATGAATCTGGTACTCACTGTATCTAGCAAATTGTAGCAGATAAGACGGGGCTTAGGCATGAATTCAGACATCAAAGAATAAGGTTCTATAGTTATGTGTGTTGAAGTTGAAATTCCATTTTATTTATTAGTTACAAAAGAGGATGTTTTGCAAACACTCGTACCATTTAGTTACAATGACATTTCAATGATTGTACTTTTCAAAACTTATATGATTGCCTCTAGAATTTATAAATGTATGAATTTGTACCTTTCTAGATACCATGGTTATGGTTATTAGAGTTTATGTACTTGTTCATTGTTTTTTTAGTGATTATTGTTCCCCCACATTTTTAAAATAATGTAAAAAACTTATACTATAATTGAAATTTGTAACTAAAATATTACTATAATAAATCTCTCAACTTTTGTCTTAAGCCCTAGTCCAACTGGCGAATGCCGATATTTTTAGGTTTGACGTCTTGTCTCGAGTTTAAATCCAGGAGTTAACAATTTTTGTGCGTTAATTATGGGTATAATTTACCATCTCTTCTAAAATAAAATAAAAACCTCTCTAGTTTTGGTTTTAATTGAAATAAAGGATACCAAAATGCTTAATGCACTTTTAAAACATAAATTGTAAATTTGTGAAATTTATTAACTATATTTTGATATGCTTTTACATTAAATATAGAGCAACTATCATATTTTTGTTCTAGGTTTGACAATCATATGCGCAAATAACAACTATATGGTGTAAAAGGGTTTGCACTAACACACTATCCAAAAACCATTTTTATTCGGATATTTTAAATAGCACGTCTTTTCTGCATGCTGGGAGTAAACAGGAATCTTTGAGATGAGTTCAATACATCTTTTTTGTTGTCCATTCGCACCACTAGTCATAACTGTAACAGTTTAAATAAAACCAGATTATTAGAAAAAAATAAAATCTTGTTATTTAACGTAAATGAAAAACTATCAAAAAAAATAGGTGCAAAAAAATTTGTTACAAAAATTTTATACCTGAAAAAATAACGGCAAAGGCGATGAATAGAAAGAAATGAAATTTAGCCATTTCAAATAGCTACAATATCAATAGCAATATGAATTATTGTTGTTTCTTTACTCTATGATATATCATTGTAAAAATAAAATCAAGCTTTATAGATAAACAACCAACATTATTAATCATCTAATAAAAGAAGTCAACATTAAAGTTTTCTAAAAGTTTGAATACACCCCTTTAATAATATTTAGGATTAAAATAATATATCTAGTAAAAAATATATTAAGATAATATATATTTTACTTTAATATATATTATACTAATTTTAATTGTCTATTTTTATTAGCTATTTTTAACATCTATATTGTATTAATTTTGTTGATAAATCTTATTATTGTATCTTTGGTACAGTGTTATTAAAAATCTTGAAATTTCAATTTTATATTGCTTAAATTAATATACTTTTTCTTTTCTTTGGAGATATCTAACCATAACAGGAAGAATATATTTATTCTAAAAAGAAAATTTTAAGACATCAATTATATAGATAATTTAAATTAAATTAATTCAATACTATTATTGTTATATAATTTATTATGTTCATCTCTATATTTTAAAAATTAGTAAAGAATGGGATGTGCGACCTTTTATTGTAAAGATTTTACTTTTGTTGGAATAGTATAAAAAAAACTAAATATGTCATTTTAATGTAACACTAAAAAAATATTTATAAATATTATATGTATTTATTAGTAATTGTCTTTATTTATTATTTAAAATCAAATTCATTTATTTAAATAATTAAAATTATTATTTTATATAATTATGTTGGCTAGGAATTATATGATGACTAGATTCTTGGATGATTATACTGTATTATGGGTGTTTGTCTATTTTATTTATATAGTTACTTAGAAAATTATAAAAATTATATGGTTGGATGTTGTTTGTGTTAATTATCATCTTTCTGTTATCTATTGTAATAATAATTTGTCTCACTTTATTTATTTAAATGATAAAGTTATTAGTTAAACTATTTTTACAAAATTAGAATTTATAAAAAATATTATTGGGTTTTTGTTTTATCTTGGGCCCAAAGAACAATAAAGCTAGGAGGAATTGCTGTTACCCCATCCTTGTTGTTTCATCCATCTTAGTCAACAACAAAAAAGTATCTTGAAAACCTTTTTTTCTTTTTATTGTACCATAAAAATTTCTCCTCGCAATTTTATATCACTTCATTTTATTAATTATTTCCTTTGATAAATTTTTTTTTCTTTTAATAGTATCCAAAAATTGTTGACAAAATATTATTAGATTTTAACATTAATTAACCACAAAAAAATCTCGGCATTCAAATTATTTCTTTTCTATTATCTTCTCACTTTAACTTTATTTAAATTTGTTCAAAAGTTTCTATGACTAAAAAAAAAAGAGAAATCAACGAGTAAAAACCATATGGCTTTCTTCTAACCATTTATCATAGAATCATGACTACGCCTTCATTCACAATTGGACCGAGATGGTTTTGTTATAGTCGGCTCGAAAACATACGAGTCTTGGAATCCAAAGGTCAGATACTCAAAGCAACATTTAGAACGTGAGAAACCACATTCGTTTGTGTCTGCGAATTTGATGTATTTTAAAATCTTCTAGTCCTTATTGTAAATTGTTTAGTACTATGTAGTTATTTCTATAGTTATCTTGATTTCGTGATGGTATTGACCTAGAAAAATTATTTAATTTGTCAAACGAGTTTATTGTGTCAAGAATCAATTTTTGTTGCGATGATAAAATTGCTTCTTAATGTCTAGATCATATTTCAAATTGAAAAATTTATATTATTATGATTCAATCGATTAGAATAGTTATAGGATGATTTTAACGATTGAAGTTAGTTTTGGAAATTTTATGGCTTAAAAGTAAAATTTGTATGTTTTTATGGGTGGTAGATCATTTGTAAAGTGCTAAAGTGTTTAGAAAATATTTGTCTTGTGACACCCTAAACCCCCAAATAACATTTATAATATATATACTAAATTATTTGAAGAAAACTTGCAGCGGATAAAGAAAAATCGTTACAAGAGAATAAAAACTTTAATATCTAATTTAGATATCACATTTCTCTAATAACACATGTAACAATTCAACTTTGTTTTTTTAGATTATAATAGTACATATCAATGAACTTGAATTCAACTAGAATTTCTGGATTAATTCCCAGAACTTAACTCGTACTAAGTTTTCATATAAAAAGTCATTTATAATAACATAAGTAAATACATGTACAACTCTTAATTCCCGCGTATCACTATCAGAGCGGGGTTTCTCCCAACTTGAACTTCGAACTCATCTAACCTGTAATAACTGTGATTTCGCAAACGCAGGGGCCAAGCCAAGTCAAACACAAACAACGAAGGAGTGAGTTTTGAAATCATGTTGATAGTATAATATAAATAAGATGAACACGCCATTAACATCATAAATTGTATTAATATAAATAAGATGAACACGCCATTAATCATGTTGATCGTATAATATGAGTAAGAAGAACACGCAAACAATCATAATAGAACCGGCATCATAATCACTACAATATATCAAAATATTTAATTAAATAGTATCATACTATAACATCAAAGTCACACAAGTAAATAATCATCTCATTATAATATGCATCAAATCATCTAATTATTATTACCTTTGAAAACACATCAATCACAACAAAAACAATCACAAGGAATGCAATGCTATGCATAAGCTTAGACTCTACTTCACAATGTGGTACCATTCTAACTCTGAAGTACTTGGTTAGGAGGCTTGATACCTATGCCACCATCCCGGTGGACGGACAATCAAATTAGCCCTGTCCTCATAGATCCCCTCAACTCAACCCGAGACACATATACGTGACAGTCGAGTAAACGTGTGTTGCGTGGGTAGCTCCCGACATTTGGAGTGCTACCTCCAAGTCACCTAGGAATTCCCCACCCGAATACCTCCAAGGTCTAACAATCTGCCTTAAGGCTCGACAGCAAGACCGCCACGATCAGGCTCATTCAGTTGTACTTCCCTAGAATCGCTAGGCTTGTCAGGCCCTACCTATATGATGACAAAATAATCTCCACTTCACAAAATTCACAATATTTATTTTCTCCCCTCGTTGGTATATGATACTCCATTAATACCGTCATCTCAGCACAAATTGAAAATCACAAATATTCTCATCAACAATTTTATAACATCACTATAATTAATCACACATCATCATCATCATCACATAAACTCATCACAATTTATAGAATCACTATCATCAATCATACAGCTACACATATATTCATTCACAAATGTATCACCCACCATTATTAATCATACATTATCCTCATTACATATAATTATCACAACACATCTATTTTTATTATAAAATCATTTAAATTCATCTAATCAAACATATGCATAAAATTAATTCAACAACCAATATCACAATAATATCACACACCACACATTTAAAGAAATTAAATCAAATATCACAATAATATCAAATGCCACACATTTTAACGAAATTAAATCAAAATATCACAATAATATCCAAATGCCACACATTTAACGAAATTAAAATCAAATATCACAATAATATCAAATGTCACACATTCAAAAAAATTAAATCAATCAACACCCTACAAATATTTCTATTTTATATTTTAATCTCACAATTTCCATATTTTTCACATTAATTAATTTATCCCTCAAAGGGCTACTGCCATACGTAGCGAGCCCCGGATTAATCATTGGGAAATACGGTTTTCCCGTTCATATCACAATATATTACACTCATGAATTCAAACGCTCGCTCACCCCTTACCTTATTTCGACGCTATTCACTGATGAATATGATTCGACGCCTAAACAGTCTTTGCTCTTTGACTCTTTGTCCTTCAATCGGTCATAAATCAGAAAACCAATCAGTGGATAATATAGCCACTTTTCACATGGTCGTTTTGGTGTTGGTTTCACTCAAATCGGACTTACGGTGAAGGAGAACGATGCAAAATAAAGAATTCTACAAACGGAGAAGTCGAGTATTTTAGAGAGAAATGGGGGTTGTTAAAAAAATTGTTGTCATAACGATAGGGTTTATTGTTTGTTTCCTCTTTGCTTTACGGCTGCCTTCCAACTCCCTTCCCTTCTTTGTTTTATTTTATTTATTAACAATTAGGGTTTATAGAGTCAAACCCATTGGTCTCTTATTTATATTTTACTATTATTATTTTTATTTTGTTAAAATAAAACTAATAAATTATTTAATCTCCTTTTTAATATTCTCCAAAACACCATTTAGTTTCCAACATTACTAATATTTATAAATTAGAGTAATTAATAATCAATTAAAAAAAATAAATATTACTAATAATCAAAACTCTCACATCAAAAATATAATCTACAATTATACTTATTTCTCAAAATACTCACATTATAATAATACCATCATATTAGAATAATAGTCAAAATATAAAATAAATAAATATTACACCAACACTTTATGTTAATACTAAATCATAATAATATATATAAAACACAATGTCATAAAAAGTATATAAAAATAAAAGAAATCAAACACAATATCAATTTTATCTCAAGATTTTATTTATAAGAAAAATAACTAAAAATAGAAAGTAGTTATAAATAATGGAAATATAACTACGTGCATACTTAATATCAGTCAAACGCACACAAAAAATATTACATTAATTGGGTACACGTAAATCGCATTAAAATCTTTTTCTTTAAACTATATATACACTAAAAATACTATTATTTTTTCAAAAAAAATAGATCAAGAGTAAAATATAATATTATTATTTATATCGCTCATACAATCTAGTATTTATATAAACTAGCACATCACAGAAATCATGCCTATAAGGAAAAATTAATCATAAAACTAATCAACATATATATTAAAATAATTTTAACACCAAATTAATAATCTAAAATTCCTATTCAATTAATAAAATAGTTTTATTATAAAATTGGGGTTGTTACAGTCTTGACCAAGTTGTGTAGTGAATTTTGGGATATAATTAATTTAGCTGAAAATCAAAATTTTGTGATTTTAGAATTTGTTAAGAAATTCATCCAAAATATCCTATTATGAAAAATGAATTTATGACTTCTAAATGGTTAGAAATGATTATCTAAGTGTTAGGATTTGAGAAAATTTTTTATGACATGTAGTTTATTTCTAAACAATTTCTAAAGCTAGGAAAATGAGAAAATTATTATTTTTCCTATTTTACTTTACATAATATTTTTATATAAATAATTGATTAGGAATTTGATTTTATGTGGTCATAGTTTTATTTTAATATCTAAGTATGGATTTTTTAACTTTTAATTATTTATTATTAATTGATCTTTAAGAGTGGGGTTATACTGTCATTTTATTGGAACAATAATAGCAGTTGTTCATGGGCTGTTTTAATTATGCACGATCACTTAATTTTTTATATTTTTGGGTGTTGACTTATGAAAGAAACAATTTAATAGCGAATTTTTAAAGTTTAAAAAATTTAATGATAGTTAGTTCTTGTGGAAATGTGTAGCTATTTAAGATATTACTACGTTTTTATTTCTTGTTTAGTGAACCTTTAGGCACCTCACAATTTTTTTAAGAGTAGGAGTAGTTTGTTTGAAACTAAGAATGAGAGTTAATCATTTGGTGGAGGTTTGGACTTAGTGAGCTAAGACCGATGTGCGTGGATTAAGATTTTATTGTTAGGAAAATAAAGCAGCCTAGGTAAGCGGCATTTCCTCATACACAATTTTAGTTAGACCGTTGTTTGATCGTAGAAATAGATAATTTTGGTTTGTAATAACACACTTATTTAAAAACTTAGAAAAATAAGAGATTTTTAATATTAAATAATTAATTTAGACAAAGATATTTTAATAAGAACAGGAAGGGATTAGTAGCAAATAAATAAGTAATGCCCAAGGGTCAAAGGGTAATTTTCTTCCATTTTCCATCTAATCAACCAGACATCCTCTAATCAGAATTCCCCTGATAGATTTCCTCTGATATTACATTCCTTGATCAGATTACATTTGATCTAGATTTACCCTAATTTTGATTTATCTAATCAGATTATATCTAACCCAAACTCCCTCCAACTAGACTTTATCTAGTAGACTTCCTCTAATAAGAACTTCCTTATTCCAGATTTCCCTTTATCACTACTTCTCTAATCAAACTTCCTCAGTTAAAAGTTTTCCTTTTGATAAAAACTTTTGGCCACATTTTCACTTCCAAGTTCCACCTCAAGCTTTAAATTATCTAATATAATTAGAGGATGAATCTGGTACTCACTGTATCTGGAAAATTGTAGCAGATAAGACGGCTTGAGCATGAATTTCAGCACATCAAGAATAAGGTTTCTATAGTTATGTGTGTTGAAGTTGAAATTCATTTTATTAATTAGTACAAAAGAGGATTTTGGCAAACACTGTACCATTTAGTTACAATGACATTTCAATTGATTGTACTTTTCAAAACTTATATGATTGCTCTAGAATTTATTAAATGTTATGAATTTGTACCTTTTCTAGATACATGGTTATGGTTATTAGAGTTTATGTACTTGTCATTGTTTTTTTAGTGATTACTGTTCCCCCACATTTTAAAATAATGTAAAAAAATTATACTATAATTGAAATTTGTAACTAAAATTACTATAATAAAATCTCTCAATTTTTGTCCTTAAGCCCTAGTCCAACTGGCGAATGCCGATATTTTTAGGTTTGACGTCTTGTCTCGAGTTTAAATCCAGAGTTAACAATTTTGTGCGTTAATTATGGTATAATTTACCATCTCTTCTAAAATAAAATAAAAACCTCTCTGAGTTTTGGTTTTAATTGAAATAAAGGATACCAAAATGCTTAATCAACTTTAAAACATAAATTGTAAATTTGTGAAATTTATTAACTATATTTTGATATGCTTTTACATTAATATAGAGCAACTATCATATTTTTTGTTCTAGGTTTGACAATCATATGCCAAATACAACTATATGGTGTAAAAGGGTTTGCACTAACACACTGTCCAAAACCATTTTTATTCGGATATTTTAAATAGCACGTCTTTCTGCATGCTGGGAGTAAACAGGATCTTTTGAGATGAGTTCAATACATCTTTTTTGTTGTCCATTTCGCACCACTAGTCATAACTGTAACAGTTTAAATAAAAACCAGATTATTAGAAAAAAATAAAAATCTTGTTTATTTAACGTAATGAAAAACTATCAAAAAAAAAATAGGTGCAAAAAAATTTGTTACAAAAATTTTATACCTGAAAAAATAACGGCAAAAGGCAATGAATAGAAAGAAATGAAATTTAGCCATTCAAATAGCTACAATATCAATAGCAATATGAATTATTGTTGTTTCTTTACTCTATGATATATCATGTAAAAATAAAATCAAGGCTTTATAGATAAACAACCAACATTATTAATCATCTAATAAAAGAAGTCAACATTAAAAGTTTTCTAAAAGTTTGAATACACCCCTTTAATAATATTTAGGATTAAAATAATATATCTAGTAAAAAAATATATTAAGATAATATATATTTACCTTTATATATATTATACTATTTTTAATTGTTCTATTTTTATAAGCTATTTTAACATCTATATTGTATTAATTGTGTTGATAAATCTTATCTATTTGTTCTTATGGGTACAGTGTTATTAAAATCTTGAAATTTCAATTTATATTGCTTTAATTAATATACTTTTTCTTTTCTTTGAGATATCTAAACCATAACAGGAAGAATATTATTCTAAAAGAAAATTTTAAGACATCAATTATTATAGATAATTTAAATTAAATTAATTCAATACATTATTGTTATATAATTTATATGTTCATCTCTATATTTTAAAAATTAGTAAGAATGGATTGTGCGACCTTTTATTGTAAAGATTTACTTTATGTTGGAATAGTATAAAAAACTAAATATGTCATTTTTAATGTAACACTCAAAATATTTATAAATATATATGTATTTATTAGTAATTGTCTTATTTTATTATTTTAAATCAAATTCATTTTATTTAAATAATTAAAATTATTAATTTTATATTATTATGGTTGGCTAGGAATTATATGATAACTTAGATCTTGGATGATTATATTGTATTATGGTGTTTGTCTATTTTATTATATAGTTTACTTTAGAAAATTATAAATATATTGGTTGGATGTTGTTTGTGTAATTATCATCTTTCTGTTATCTTAATTGTAATAATAATGTTGGTCTCACTTTATTTATTTAAATGATAAAGTTATAGTTAAACTATTTTACAAATTAGAATTTAATATAAAAATATTGGGGTTTTTGTTTATCTGGCCAAAGACAATAAAGCTAGGGAGGATTGCTGTTACCCCATCCTTGTTGTTTCAATCCATCTTTAGTCAACAACAAAAGTATCTTGAAACCTTTTTTTCTTTTTATTGTACCATAAAAATTTCTCCTCGCAATTTATATCACTTCATTTTATTAATTTATTCCTTGATTAAATTTTTTTCTTTTAATAGTATCCAAAATTGTTGACAAAAATATTATTAGATTTTAACATTAATTAACCACAAAAAAAATCTCGGCATTCAAATTATTTCTTTTCTATTATCTTCTCACTTTAACTTTATTTAAATTTTGTTCAAAAGTTTCTATGACTAAAAAAAAAAGAGAAAATCAACGAGTAAAAACCATATGGCTTTCTTCTAACCATTTATCATAGAATCATGACTACGCCTTCATTCACAATTGGACCGAGATGGTTTGATAGTCGGCTCGAAACATACGAGTCTTGGAATCCAAAGGTCAGATACTCAAAGCAACATTTAGAACGTGAGAAACCACATTCGCTTTGTGTCTGCGAATTTGATGTATTTTAAACTTCTAGTCCTTATTGTAAATTGTAGTACTATGTAGTTATTTCTATAGTTATCTTGATTTCGTGATGGT
>PGTU02016327.1:0-12171 GCA_002896215.2 Cicer echinospermum | reverse complement strand
ATGCTAAGTCATAGCCAAGTGTATTCGCTACATTGATATGTTAAGTCGATACAAGTTAAGTTCAGGAACATAGAAAATACATTGATCTTATCGACTACACTGATGGTTGATTCGAATACAAGATGTAAAATTTGAATTTTTTGAACGTTAACAAAGCGTGTATTCAATACACAATACTCGTGATTCGAATCGACACCTGGAAACATTACAATTTTTCATATTCTGGAAGCCTTAGAACATGGTAAATTTTCATCAAACCTTTTGGACAATGGCCACGAATCGAAAGGATGTTTTATGGAGTATAAATACCCCATAACTTCAGATCAAAAATCAACCAATCCTTGAATTTAATTCATTAAACAACTTTGAACAAAAATTCTGATTTTTCTAAGTACTTGCATTAGATTTTCATATCATTCTAAAAAGTTCTCAAGTACTTGAATTACTATTGAGTTGTTTATCAATATACCACATCTTAGATTTATTCAAACCTTATTGTATCATTTGTACAAGTAAGATAGTGGTGTGCTATCTTAGAAGTATTGTTAGAAGTTTTGTAGCAAGAATCCCAAGGTGGGAATTGTACATTTTCTGACAAGTAGTTGATTAATCTCTTGTGGTGTGCAAGAGGACTGGACGTTCCCTTGGTTATAAGGGGAACCAGGATAAATCTTACCGTGTTCATTTACTTACTGCAATTTTTATTAAGCCTTGTTCTTAAACTCAGAAAATCTGATTAGCATATCACTAAAAACAAGAAAATTTACTAACACCTAATTCACCCCCCCCTCTTAGGCGTACTTCTATACTTACAATTGGTATCAGAGCAGGTTAAGGTAACTTATTCCTCGATCAATTATTCATGGCTTCAGCACAACCTGTTTTTAGAGATGGTGGTAGCAGTACCAAGCCACCATGTTTTGTTGGAGAACACTATGATTTATGGAAGATACGCATGCAGGCGTATCTTGAGGCACAAGGAGATGATATATGGGAAGCAGTAGAAAACGGTCCCTATATTCCAACAACAGTTATCAATAATAAAGAATGGATGAGTTTTTCCGCATATCTCACTGTAAAACATCAAAAGAAATATGGGATACGTTGGAAGTAACTCACGAAGGCACCATTGAGGTAAAAAGATCTAAACTCAACACACTATCACAAGAATATGAGTTATTTCGCATGCAGCCCGGAGAATCTATTCTAGATTTACAGAAAAGGTTCTCCCATTTAACCAATCATTTGACAGCACTCGGAAAAATCTTCACAAATGATGAACTAAATCTAAAAGTACTAAGATCATTGACAAGGGCATGGCAACCAAAAGTTACAGCAATATCGGAAAAGAAAAGCCTATCCAAGATGTCTCTTTCTGCACTATTTGGAAAACTTCAAGAGCATGAAATCGAACTCGGAAGGCTAGAACAAAATGAGAGTCAAGAAAAGAAGAACAAAAATATTGCTTTAAAGACCGAATCAAGAGAACAAAGCAAAGATAATGATTCAGATGAAGATGAAAATATTATCCTTCTTGTTAAGAAATTTGGTAAATTCTTAAAAACGATAGAACATTCAAAAAGAAAAGCTTCAAGAAGAAAGATAATTCTACATCAAATCAAAACTTCACTTGCTTCGAATGCGGAAAAACAAGGACATATTAAAGCAGACTGCCCAAACCTTGCTAAGAAGAATGTCAACAGAAAGAAAAGACTTCAAGAAAACATACATAGCTTGGGAAGACAATGAAGTAAGTTCATCTTCAGAACAGAAAGTGAAGAATGCGCCAATGTTGCATTAATGGCCTCGCATCAATCAGATGATGAAGAGGTTAGTAATATAGACTCTCCTCTTTTATAATAAGACTAATAATGAATTAATTATAGAATACAATGATGCTCAAAAATGCAATAAAAGAATTACTTATTGAATGTAAAAATCTATGTAAACTAGTATCAACAAAAAGAAACAAATCTCAAGTTTACAAGAAAAGTTGATATTATGGAGAAAAATTCTGAAAAACTAAAACAGAATTCTGCATGCAATAAATGTGAATCCCTCTCTTTCAAAATTGTTCAATTAAATAGAGTAATTGAACGGTACGAAAAGGGACAATTAGGATTGGAAAATGTTCTAAACATGCAAAGATACTCAAATGATAAAAGTGGTCTTGGATACTCAAAATTTGATAAAACCAAATTTGAACAAAAACTATTTTTGTTAAAGCGAGTAGTCAATCTAATCAAGAAAAGATTATAGTTATGAAAAAGGATGATCTTTATAATAAGAAAATTATTCAAAATAAATCTCATACATATGTTAATAATAGTAGATTTAATCCTACTTGTTCTTATTGTGGTCTTCATGGTCATACACCTAATACATGTCATATTAGAAACATTAGTGTTCCAAAAGGTCATTTCATATGGGTAAAGAAAGGTACTAACCATCAAGGACCCAAAGCACATTGGGTACCTAATAAAGTTTGATTTCAATTTTGTAGGTAAGCAAACAAAAGACTTCAAACATGTGTACTTGGATAGTGGCTGCTCCAAACACATGACGAGTGATATAACAAAATTTTCAGCTTTAACACTTGAGTCAAAGGGACATGTAGTATATGGAGACAACAACAAAGGAAAAATTTTAGGCATTGGAAAAGTTGGTACAGCACCATCTCCCTCAATTGAAGATGTCTTATATGTTGAAGGTCTAAAACATAATCTCATAAGCATCAGCCAGCTTTGTGACAAAGGATACAAGATAGTTTTTAATAAAGATGAGTGCGTCATCCAAAATGAAGCTAAAAATGAAACTCAGTTTGTTGCAATGATCCAAGCAAAGAACTTCAACAAGAAAGTGGAGTCAATATTGAAAGGCAAAGTGATGATCTTCCTAAAGAAGGAGAACCCATAGATATCACCCTATTGACAACATCATAGGTGATATAAATAAAGGAGTCACAACAAGGTTAAAATTGCAAGATGCTTGCTTAAACATGGCGTTTGTTTCTCAAATCGAACCCTCCAAAATTGGTGAAGCACTTAAAGATGATCAATGGATACTTGCCATGCAAGAAGAACTCAATCATGCACTCCAGAACTAAACACATCGATATCCGACATCATTTTCTACGGGATCATGTACTTAAAGGTAATGTTGAGGTAACATTTGTTGATACACACAATCAATTGGCCGATATATTTACAAAACCGTTACCTAAAGACTCATTTTATAAAATCCGAAGAGAACTTGGTATTTTGAGTGAAAATGATCTTTAACCATTGCATGATATACATAGTTTGCCATATTTCTTATGTCTTATTGATTATTGCTTTTTGATATATGAATTTGTGTATTACATGATGCAATCTTCATAAAAAACTGAGTTTTTAAGCAAAACTGTGCTTATGTAGTCGAATACAAATGTTTGTATTCGAATACAAACTTTCCCAGATTTCCTGTATTCGAATACAAAGGATGTGTAGTCGAATACACGTTCCCAGAAAAACGTGTATTCGAATACAAGAAGGTTTAGTCGAATACACCTTCGCGTTTTTGCCCAAATATAAAAGCTACTACACATAAGTTAGGGTTTTTCACTTGGTATTCGAATACAGCCCCAAGTTCCTTCTCTCATCTCTCCCAAACTCATCCATCTCCTTCCACTTACTTACCCATTCACCCAACCTAACAAAATCTATTACTCTTTACTTCCTTCTTGTCATCCCTCTTCAAATCTCTCACAACTCTCACATTTTCTCTAAACCCACTTTCACCAAAAATACCCTTTCTCACCATGGATGCTCGCAAACGAGGACCACGCACCAAACATGCAGCAGTAGGTCCCTCACGAAAACGAACCAAGACTCCCAACATCACGGATCTATCCCGGCTTCTACACACACCGGAGGAAATTGATCGTTTTCGCACTTTCTACTCGGACAAGCGACTTATTATCCCCAATACGGTACTTTGGACTCTTTTTCTGATTTTAAATTTCCTGCGTTGCTTAAAGCACAACATGTTGAAGAGTTTATAGGCTACAACGGTCCAGTTTTATCCAGATTTGGTTAGGGTTTTTTTATTGTAATCTCATACAAGAGGGAAAACTGCTAGTCTCGCGCGTTAAGGGTAAAGTTATTCGTTTAAATACCAAAAACCATTGGAGAAATTCTGAATATTCCTTTTAATGGTGAACAATTTTGTCCAAACAATTTATGTGAATGGGGTGATATTTCTAAGTATGATGCGTATGTCTCCCTCTGTCGGTTTGATCGCCGCACCATGGAACAAAAGAGAGCTCAGGCAGGTTCCAAATATGGCCAGCAACGGTATGGTGTAGGAAATCTTACTGTTGATTATCGGCTTGTACACTATTTCCTCAGCTACATTCTGGTTCCGAAGGCTGGCAATTACTCCCAAATTTCGGAGTTTGAACTGAAAATTATGAATTTCATGTTGGAAGGTCGTCAACTTAACTGGGCATTTTTTGTGAAATCTATCATGCTTGGATCTCGCGAAGCAATTGGCTTACCCTATGCAAAGGAAGTTTCCCGGATTTTGGAACACTTTGGTGTGGACTTCTCTGATGAAGTTATGTTTACACCCACCAAAGAAAATCTGCTGGATTTAGGTGTCTTGCCTAGCATGAGGATCATATGGAATAATGAGCTTGAAGCATTTGTGCATAAAGGAGATCATGGTCAACCATCTGAAGATGCACCGGCGGACACTGCTGGACCTTCCAACACTGCTGCTCAAGGAGATGAAGATGGCGAGGAAACTGCATCTGATGATGATTATATCTCCAATCAAATGATCATGACTCGCCTTGATTCTTTCCAAACCTTCTTCCAAACTCAATTCGACAAGTTGACCACCTCTATCGACACTCGCTTCACCACTATTGAAACTACTATCGCTCGCAATCATGACGCACTATCTCAAGACATTAGTCAATTATCATACAAACTTGATCATTTCCACATTCCGACAGAATTTGATTAAAGTCGTTAATTTTGTACTAAGTTAACTTTTTGCATTCTGTATTACTGTGCTATTTGCTTTATGAACTCCTTTGTCGTTTTAACTCTGGTGTATTTTGTATTACTCGTTTCGGGACTTATTATGTATTCACTTCTATGATATTCTAACTTAATTTCCATTTCTGCTATTCTTGTTCCCTTCTATGCCTTTTGTGTATAATTTTGCTCGCAACGTGTATGTCTCTTTTTCTTTTCTATTCTTCTTCTTTTTGATCATGTCAAAAGGGGGAGAAAATTTGGTGTTGTTGTTGCATTTCCAACCTTGTAGGCACTCAAAAACAATTTTCAAATCATCACATACAACGGGGGAGTATGCACCTATTACGGGGGAGCAAAGATTTCAACATCACACTCTCTTCACAACAACATTTTGTCATAATCAAAAAGGGGGAGAATGTAAACTACATGTTTTTGATGATGACAAAGACCACCAACTATGGACAATGCAGCAAGATCAAAAAGAAGATCAAACCATCTTGAATAAAGCTTCCAAATCCAAATAATAAATGAGTAAATGTAAAGGTATATGATACAAATCAATAGTTCAAATACATGAGAACAATTCATATTTACATATGCATTTAAGATGTTTTCGAAAATCAAAAACAACATTAACAAATATTTTAAAATCATATTTTTGACAATTTGCATAAGTGTATTCGAATACACCATGTTGTATTCGAATACAACTTAAGACAGAAGCAAAACTTTAAATGGTGTATTCGACTACACCCATCTGTAGTCGACTACATGCTAAGTCAGTAGCCAAGTGTATTCGACTACACTCATATGTAGTCGAATACAAGTTAAGTCAGAGGCTAAAATACATTGATCTGTATTCGACTACACTGATGTGTATTCGAATACAAGATGTAAAATTTGAATTTTTTTGAACGTTACAAAGACGTGTATTCGAATACACATATACTGTATTCGAATACACCTGGAAACATTTACAATTTTTCAGATCTGGAATGCCTCTAGAACATTGTAATTTTTCATCAACCTTTTGGATCAATGGCCACGAATCTGAAAGGATGTTTTATGGAGTATAAATACCCCATAACTTCAGATCAAAAATCAACCATCCTTGAATTAATTCATTAAACAACTTTGAACAAAATTCTTATTTTTCTAAGTACTTGCATTAGATTTTCATATCATTCTAAAAAGTTATCAAGTACTTGAATTACTATTGAGTTGTTTATCAATATACCACATCTTAGATTTATTGAAACCTTATTGTATCATTTGTACAAGTAAGATAGTGGTGCGCTATCTTAGAAGTATTGTTAGAAGTTTTTGTAGCAAGAATCCCAGGTGGGAATTGTACATTTTCTGACAAGTAGTTGATTAATCTCTTGTGGTGTGCAAGAGGACTGGACGTACCCTTGGTTATAAGGGGAACCAGGATAAATCTTACCGTGTTCATTTACTTACTGCAATTTTTATTTAAGCCTTGTTCTTAAAACTCAGAAAATTTGATTTACCATATCACTAAAACAAGAATTTACTAACACCTAATTCACCCCCCCCCCCCCCTTAGGCGTACTTCTATACTTAAATGAACAATATGGATGCACAACATTGGTAAAGACCCTAATTGGACAAGAATAAGCCTAGGGAGATGAAAATGACCTAAATGTTCATCCAATGACACAAACACACCTTTTGGATGCACAAGATTGGTTAAAAACCCTAATTGGACAAGAATAAGCCTAGGAAGGACGAAAATGCCTAAATGTCATCAATGACACAAATGAACTTATTGATGCACAAGATTGGTTAAAAATCCTAATTGGACAAGAATAAGCCTAGGGAGGACGAAAGTTACCTAAATGTTATATCCAATGACACAAATGAACTTATTGCATGCACAAGATTGGTTAAAAACACTAATTGGACTAGAATAAGTATAGGGAGGACGAAAATGACCTAAATGTTCATCCAATGACACAACACACCTTTTGGATGCACAGATTTGTTAAAAACCTTAATTGGATGGAATAAACCCAGGGGGACGAAAATGACGAAATGTTAATCCAATGACACAATGAACATATTGGATGCACAAGATTGGTTAAAGACCCTAATTGGACAAGAATAAGCCTAGGGAGGACGAAAATGACCTAAATGTTCATCCAATGAATAAACACACCTTTGGATGCACAAGATTGGTTAAAACCCTAATTGGACAAGAATAGCCTAGGGAGACGAAAGTGACAAATGTGAATCCAATGACACAAATGAAGATATTGGACTCACAAGATTGGTTAAAAACCCGACTTGGACAAGAATAACTAGGGAGGTCGAAAATGACCAAAATTTTCATCCAATGACACAAATGAACATATTGGATGCACAAAGATGTTGGTTAAAGACCCTAATTGGAACAGAATCAGCCTAGGGAGGATGAAAATGACCTAAATGTTAATCCAATGACACAAATGAACTTATTGCATACCAAAGTTGGTTAAAAATCCTACTTGGAAAAACAATAAGCAAGGGAGGATGAAAATGACCTACATGTTCATCCAATGAAACAAACACACCTATAGGATGCACAGATTGGTTAAAAAACGTAATGGACTAGAAGAAACCTTGGGAGGACGAAAATGACCTAAATGTTAATCAATGACAGAATTGAACATATTGGAGCACAAGATTGGTTAAAAACCTTAATTGGACAAGAATAAGCCTTGAAGGACGAAAATGACTTTAAATGTTCATCCAATGGACACAAGTGAACTTATTGATGCACAAAGATTGGTAAAAATCCTAATTGGACAAGAATAAGCCTAGGGAGGACGGAAGTTACCGAAAAAGTTAATCCAATGACACAAATGAAACTTATTGCATCACAAGATTGGTTAAAAACACTATATGGATCTAGAATAAGTTATAGGGAGACGAAAATGACTAAAATGTTCATTCAATGACACAAACACACCTTTTGGAGGCACAAGATTGGTTTAAAAACCTTAATTGGACTAGAAATAAACCCGGGAGGACGAAAATGACCTAAATGTTAATCCAATGACACAAATGAACATATTGGATGCACAAGATTGGTTAAAGACCCTAATTGGACAAGAATAAGGCCTAGGGATGACGAAAATGACCTAAATGTTCATCCAATGACATAAAAACACCTTTTGGATGCACAAAGATGGTTAAAAACCCTAATTGGACAAGAATAAGCCTAAGGGAACGAAAGGGACCTAAATGTTAATCCAATACACAACATGAAAGATATTGGACTCACAAGATTGGTTAAAACCCGACTTGACAAGAATAAGCCAGGGAGGTCGCAAATGACTAAATTTTAATCAATGACACAAATGAAACTATTGGATGCACAAGATTGGTTAAGACCCTAATTGGAACAAGAATACCTAGGAGGATGAAAATGACCTAAATGTTCATCCAATGCAACAAACACCTTTTGGATGCACAAGATTGGTTAAAAACCCTAATTGGACAAGAATAAGCCTAGGAAGGACGAAAATGACCTAAATGTTCTCACCAATGACACAAATGAACTATTGATGCACAAGATTGGTTAAAATCCTAATTGGACAAGAATAAGCTAGGGATGACGAAAGTTACCTAAAAGTTAAGTCCAATGACACAAATGAACTTATTGCATGCACAAGATTGGTTAAAAACACTAATTGGACTAGATAAGTATAGGGAGGACGAAAATGACCTAAATGTTCATCCAATGACACAAACACACCTTTTGGATGCACAAGATTTGTTAAAAACTTAATTGGCCTGGAAATAAAACCCAGGGAGGACGAAAATGACCGAAATGTTAATCCAATGACACAAATGAACATATTGGATGCACAAGATTGGTTAAAGACCTAATTGGACAAGAATAAGCCTAGGAGGACGAAAATGACCTAATGTTCATCCAATGACATAAACACACCTTTGGATGCACAAGATTGGTTAAAAACCCTAATCGGACAAGAATAAGCCTAGGGAGACGAAATGACTAAATGTTAATCCAATGACACAAATGAAGATATTTGGATTCACAAGATTGGTTAAAAACCCGACTAGGACAAGAGTAAGCCTAGGGAGGTCGAAATGACCAAATGTTAATCCAATGACACAAATAATATTGGAGCACAAGATTGGTTAAAACCCTAATTGGACAAGAATATGTTGATTATTATGACTCGAAATAATCGAATGTATCAGTTCTTTAAGAAATTAACTATTCATACACATTCATCAAAGCGAATTAAATTGCGGCGTACAAGATTATCAATTACACAGTAGATGTATAAGAGATTAATCCAGATGCAGCGAGTCAAATTCCAGTTTAAACAATATTACCTAACACAGAATATGTTTAACGCTGCATCAATATTAATCACACATACAAATATTGCAAGATAGAAATTAAAGGAGTTAAGGTAGAGGAAGATTGCACCAAGAATTTATCCTGTTCAGTTGTCAAGGAGACAACCTACATCCAGTCCTGACAATCCAATCGGATTTAGATTTATCTCTCCAATAGAAAGAATCGATATAATTGTCGAGTTTCATCCCGAAACCTATCTATCTCTAATGATCTCTTTCCTATTGATCACCCTCTGATCCTTGTAGACACTCAGCAGTCTAACACAGAATCAAAGTACGACTCCTTCTTGTTGAGCTCTCTCACCCAAGAAGGTAGCCACCAGTTCAAGCTGGCTTTCTCGTTTCGTTCTTTTTCAAGTATATTACAAACTGAATAAAAGAAGCCACAAAAAGAAGTCTTCAATCTTGATCAATGTGACTTCTCACGAAATCTGGATATTCAAGATTGTCATGAGAACATTGTCTTTTCTCTCAAGAATACTTTTTCAGCTCTCTCAAGATATGGATAATCTTTTGGTCTTGATCTGAAAAAGCAGTATCAGATTGTTAACAAAATGTATAGAGATTTTATCAAAGTTTTAAAAGTTGTGAGAAAAAGATTGAAAGACAGTTTATATAGTTTCTGAAAAAAACAACTACTAAATCGATTTACCAATCGATTATTAAAGTTATAACATGCCTAATCGTTTGCCAATCGATTTATCGCGAGTCTTGTTTGTCTTTAATCTGAAACTACATAAAGCTAATCGATTTATCAATCGATTCTTTTAAAAACACTTTTCAGTAAATTATGTGCAGACTTATATGAATCGATTGTGTAATCGATGTTAGATGTTTTGTTCCAATGATAAAAGTCACAATCAATCGATTACCTAACTTCGATTACTAAGTCACATAATCGATTTCCAAATACTCAGAATATGTACAGGGAGGACGCTAAATGTTCATCCAATGACACAACACACCTTTTGGATGCACAAGATTGGTTAAAAACCCTAATTGGACTGGAATAAACCTAGGAGGACGAAAATGACCTAAATGTTAATCCAATGACACAAATGAAAATATTGGATTCACAAGATTGTTAAAAAACCCGACTTGGACAAGAATAAGCTAGGGAGGACGAAATGACCTAAATGTTCATCCAATACACAAAATGAACTTATTGCATACACAAGATTGGTTAAAAATCCTACTTGGACAAGAATAAGCATAGGGAGGACGAAAATGACCTAAATGTTCATCCAATGACACAAACACACCTATAGGATGCACAAGATTGGTTAAAAACCCTAATTGGACTAGAATAAACCTTGGGAGGACGAAATGACCTAAATGTTAATCCAATGATAGAATTGCATATTGGATGCACAAGATTGGTTAAAAACCACTAATTGGACAAGAATAAGCCTAGGAAGGACGAAAATGACCTAAATGTTCATCCAATGACACAAGTGAACTTATTGATGCACAAGATTGGTTAAAGCCCTAATTGGAAAGAATAAGCCTAGGGAGACGAAAATGACCCTAAATGTTCATCCAATGACACAAACACACCTTATTGGATGCACAAGATTGGTTAAAAACCCTAATTGGACAAGAATAAGCCTGGGACGACGAAATGTGACCTAAATGTTAATCCAATGACACAAATGAACATATTGGATTCACAAGATTGGTTAAAAACCGATTTGGACAAGAATAAGCCTAGGGAGGACGAAAATGACTAAATGTATCCAATGACACAAGAGAACTTATTGCATACACAAGATTGGTTAAAAATCCTTACTTGGACAAGAATAAGCATAGGAGGCACGAAAAATGACCTAAATGTTCATCCAATGACACAAACACACCTATAGGATGCACAAGATTGGTTAAAAAACCCTAATGTGACTGAATAAACCTTGGGAGGACGAAAATGACCTAAATGTTAATCCAATGATAGAATTGAACATATTGGATGCACAAGATTGGTTAAAAACCCTAATTGGACAGAATAAATCCTAGGAAGGACGAAAATGACCTAAATGTTCAATCCAATGACACAAGTGAACTTATTGATGCACAAGATCGGTTAAAAAACACTAATTGGACTAGAAAAGTACATGGAGGACGAAATGACCTAAATGTTCATCGTCCAATGACACAAACACACCTTTGATGCACAAGTATTTGTTAACACTTAAATTGTACTAGAATAAACCCAGAGGACGAAAAATGACCGAAATGTTAATCCAATGTAACAATGAATCATATTGGAATGCACCAAGATTTGGGTTACAACCTAATTTGGACACAAGAATAAGCCTAGGGGAGGCGAAAAATGACCTAATGTTCATCAATGATCACAAACACACCTTTTGGATGCACAAGATTGGTTAAAAAACCATAATTACAATGAAAAGCCTAGAGAGACGAAAGTTGACCTAAAATGTTAATCAATGACACATTAATGAGATAGTTTGATTCAAAGATTGGTTAAACCCGACTGGACAAGAAATAAGCCTAGGAAGTCGAAAATGACCAAAATGGTTAATCCAATGACACAATATGAACATTGGTGCACAAGATTGTTAAACCTTTGGACAAGAAAAGCCTAGGAGGATGAAAATGACCTAAATGTTCATCCAATGACACATACACACCTTTAGACTCACAAGATTTGTTAAACTTAATTGGACTGGAATAAACCCAGGAGGACGAAAAATGACACGAAATGTTAATCCAATGACACAAAATGGAA